>SKCR01032233.1:0-85800 GCA_019454045.1 Zanthoxylum bungeanum | reverse complement strand
AGGCCCATAAGCCAAAGAAACCAACGAGGATTGCGAGTCCAATTGACCATTTTCCACTTGATTAATAATCTGACAATGAAATATGTGTTAATATAACAAACTGAAATGTCTAATGTTAGGATCAAAATAAATATAAAATATTATAACTTACAGTTGTCTCAAACCATTTAGGAAATTCTTTTTTGTGGGTTTCATCAACATTATGGTCACCAGCAATTTGTAGCATTGTTAGATGTTGCCTACAATAAATTATCACGGTTAATGTATGGAAAAATTCAGTAATGATGCACCAGAAAAACTTACGTTAAATACGGTTGCACTTCATCACAATTACTCAATATAAACCAATGCGCACGTTGAACTTCCTGACGGGTTAGTAATTTGACACCTACTGCCCCAAATGGTCTGTAATTTTGACGGAACACTGTGATCTCTTGGTTATTACTTGCATCTCCATCATAGTTTCGTGGCCGACGATTGAAATGAGTTTCAATATTCTGTATGTACATCGAACAAAATGTTATTGCTTCACTTATTATAACAGCTTCAACTATTGAACCTTCAGGTCGTGCCTTGTTTTTGACATATTGTTTGTAATCTCCCAAAGCTCTGCAGATATGACAACAAGTTTGCATTAACACTAAATTCTATGCACATAAAAACGGTTACAAATTTTCTTATATAAAACTATATTATGTATATATATATATCATATATATATATATATATATATATATATATATAATACCTCTCAATGGGATACATCCATCTGTAATGGACAGGACCTCCCTTTCTAGCTTCATCCGATAAATGCACAGCCAGATGTACCATGACATCAAAGAAAGCGGGTGGCAAAATTCGCTCCAGCTTGCATAGGATTATCACGATTCCTCGCTCAAGGTCGTCAATAACAGATGTGCTTAATGTCCTCTGACACAATTGTTTAAAGAAGCCACATAGATCAAGTACAGCGTCGCATACATTCGGGGGGAGATAAGGTCGAATGCCAACAAGAAGGAGAATCTCGAGCAGCACATGACAATCGTGACTCTTTAATCCCGTTATTGTATCATCTCTAACCCAACGCCCAATATTGGATGCATAATTATCAGGGAATTTAACCATTTTCAGCCAATCACAGAATGATTTTCTCTCCGATTGATTGAGCACATAACTAGCAGGAGGCTTAATAAAACCTCGAGAGGAGTCTTGTAAATGCAATTCACTGCGAATTCTAAGATCTTGTAGGTCCAATCTAGCATTTACAGTGTCTTTTGTCTTACCCGGAATATTGAATAGTGTACCCACTAAACTCTCACAAATATTTTTCTCTATATGCATTACATCCAAATTATGTCGCAAACTCAGAGTCCCCCAATATTCTAACTCAAAGAAAATACTTTTTCTTGTCCAATTCAACTCTTCAGGTAACCGTTTTCGATTTTTATCTCTATTATTAGGATGTTTACCTGGTGTGCTGTCTTTGAGATGTTGATGTTGGCAAAGTATGTCAAATGCAGACAATCGACTGGGCTTACTCTGAGGTTCATGTTGCCCGTTAAATAATTTACTCCTCCTCCAAGGATGACTCGACTCAAGAAATCTTCTGTGCCCCGTGTATCCGATTTTATTCCGTAATCGTTGCGAAGGTGTATGATCCGCACAAACTGGACATGCCATGTATCCCTTAGTGCTCCATCCAGATAATGAACCATAGGCTGGAAAATCATTAATGGTCCATAATAATGCGGCATGCATCTGAAAATACTGCTCTGAAGCTGCATCATAGGTATGCACACCCACATTCCATAATGTTTGTAACTCTTCGATCAATGGTTTCAAGTAAATATTTATATCTTTACCAGGTGAACGTGGACCAGGGATAAGCAATGACATAAACATGAACGGATCCTTCATACATTTCCATGGAGGTAAGTTATATGGAATGACAAAAACGGGCCAGATGCTATAAGAGTTGTACATATTCCCAAATGGGTTAAAACCATCAGAGGCAAGACATAACCTGACATTACGGGGGTCCTCAGCGAAACGGGGGTACATGTCATCAAATTCCTTCCATTCGGTTCCGTCCGCAGGATGTCTAAGTATGCCCTCCTCACCGATCCTCTTTTCATGATGCCACATCATATCAGTCGCTGTGTGTCGTGACATGAACAATCTCTGCAGCCTGGGCGTTAAAGGGAAATATCGCAATATCTTTTGAGGCACTTTCTTCCCCATACCACGGACTTTGTACCGACTTTCACCACATATCGGACAATGTTCAAGTGATTCATACTCGGCACGAAATAATACACAATCAAACTTACAAGCATGAATGGATTCATACCCCATTCCCAGATCACGCAACATTTTCTTTGCCTCGTAGTACGACTTAGGCAATTCGCTTCCAACCGGTAACATTTGGGCCAGTAACTCTAACATCATATCGATACTTTTGTTGGTCATTCTGTTGATCACTTTAATGTGTAATAATTTCACAACGAAATTCAAGATCGACATTCCAGCACCTTCGAATGAAATTTTTTTTGCCTCATCAAGTAGTTCACTAAATAAATTTTGATCATTTCCACTTAACACTGGCATGTCGCCACTAACACTATGACCAAGTTGTGGACCTTGTAAGTCATGCAAAATATCGGCGATCTCATCGTTTGCAGGTTGATTGTAACTACTGCTCCCTTCACCGACATCAAAAAACCGTGACTGAGAATGATACTGCTCACCGTGATAAATCCACGTACGGTAAGTTGGTGATATTCCTGGCATGTATAAATGATTATGAACTTCATCTAACCGCTTCCTTTTCCTATTCAAACAATTTGCACATGGACAACGAACACGAACTTCTGCATCAATGTGTTGCTTTGCGACTTCCATAAACTCAGACACTCCATTACGATATTCAACACTCAATCTATCCAGAGAGCTCATCCAATTTCTATCCATTTCAGCAGAATACCTAAATATAATAATATAATTATTAGATATCATTTTACAGTAATCAACATTACTAATTCAGTAATACTTAATTTAAGCATATATATATATATATATATATATATATATATATATATATATATATTTGGTTGATAAATTAAATAGTTTACAAAAAAATTATATTTTATTAATTAATATACTTACTCTACATATATGAATCATAAATCACTAACAAACAACATATAAACAACATATATAATCATAAAAATTGAAAATAATAAAGAATTATGAAAGAAGAATTACCTTATCGGAAATTGATTACAATTTTATTGAAAATTTTTAGGAGAGATGTGAGGCTGTAGAGGAGAAATTCTCAGATTTCAGAGGATGAAAATGAAGAGAATGAGAGAAAAAACGGAGGGGTAGAAGGGTTGGTGACCATCTGCATTTTAATCTATCTTTAGCGTCGAAAACACCAATTCGACGCTAAATATCAAAAATTAGCGTCGAATTTAATTTAGACGCGAAAGAATCAAGGATCTGTCGGTGGAAGCTTCATAACTCTTTAGCGTCGAAAATATTTTATTGTTGGCTATTTGAATTATATTTGTAGATGAGTCGGTTTGGAAGCTCACCCAACACTAACAGTAGTGGCAGTGGGTCGGAATCAGATTATATGGATGTACGATTAACAGAAATAAGGAAACGGAAAGGAAAAATGCCATCACACTCTGATAAACCGCCATTGTCAAAAAAACATGATTCGTCACCATCAATCATATTAGTAGCAACTAAAACAAGAGCTAGAAGATCTGAAGTGTGGAAAGTTTTTCGAATGTGTGAAGATAATCCGGATAGGGTTGTATGTACTTATTTTCATAAGACTTATGCTTATAGTATGAAGGATCTGTCCACAACCAACTTGAAGAGGCATATGGAGACCTGCAAATCATACTTGGCTTATTGTGAAGAACAAGGTGTTTTGGTTGGGGTTGGTGAAGAGGGAGGCACAAGTGGCAATCTCTCTGTGAGAGACAGTCATTTCAATCAAGCAGCGTGTCGGAAAGCAGCTGTGAAAATGATCGGTGTTGACGAGCTACCATTTAGCTTTATAGAGAAAGAGGGTTTTCGACATTTTTGTAGTGTTGCCGTCCCTCGTTTTGATGTCCAATCTCATAGGACTATAACTAGAGACATCTTACAACTGTATGCTGAGGAAAAAGTTATGTTGAAAAGTATTTTTTCGACGGGTTCTCAGAGAGTTAGTTTCACCACCGACATATGGACGTCAATTCAAAACATTAATTACATGGTTATCACTGGACATTTTATAGACACTGATTGGCAGTTTCATTGACGAATTCTTAGCTTCTATCCAATTAACAATCACAAAGGGGACACTATTGGAAGGTTAATAGAGTTTTGTTTACAGCACTGAGGTATTGAGAGAATTTTTACTATAATTATGGATAACACCAGTGTTAATGCTGTAGCCGTCCAAAATTTGGTGAGGAAGATGAGGACTTGGAGGGGAGATGCGTTGGTGCTTAATGGAGAGTTTGTACATATGCGATGTTGTGCTCACATATAAACTTAGTTGTGTCTGATGGTCTAAAATAATTGGATGACAGCATTATAGCAATCCGCAATGCGGTTAAGTATGCGAGATATTCTCCATCAAAATTGGAAGCATTTAAATCAACGGTAGCATGTGAGAGGATAGAGAGCAAGAGAAGTGTCATCTTAGATGTTCCTACTAGGTGGAACTCCACTTACTTAATGTTGAATGCTGCACTAGACTTTCAGAAGGTCTTTGATCGAATGATTGATGATGATGGTCATTATGCTCCATATTTTAGAGATGATGACAATGAGAGCAAAATGATTGGGCCCCCTACAGATATGGATTGGGAGAAAGCTCAATATTTTGCTGATTTTCTGGAGATATTTTATGATACAATGAATATGTTCAGTGCCTCGTCTACTATAACCTCTTGTTTCACCTACAATGAGATTTGCATGATTCATACTAGCTTGAAAAATCTGGCGCATAATGAACATCTTTTTTTGCATAAGATGGCCATATCTATGAAGATGAAATTTGATAAATATTGGGAGACCACTGCCAAAATAAATAAATTGTTGATTGTCAGTACTATTCTTGATCCATGACGTAAGATGACATTCACATCTGTTTGCTTTGGTATACTTTTTGATAATGATAATGTTAAGATGGATGAAATGAGAAAGTCCACTCGTGATTTATTGAAAACATTATACGATACGTATAATCTTTGGTATGGCACAAATGGGTTGTTTGTAGATGGTGATGGATCAATGGATGCTGGTGTAACTGGTGTTGGTGGATATGGGTCTAGTGCTGGTGTGACACAATCTCAGTCGTTTGTTAGACCGCGAGCACAAGATAAAATACGTAATCGTAATACAACTGTGCAACCTGATGATCCGTTTCAGATTTTTCAGACTAGTCATGTCATTCATCAAGAGGATAGTACTAAGGTTGATATGTATTTGATGGAACCTTACGAGACTAGTCGTGACCCTAACTTTAGCGTTCTGTTGTGGTGGAAAAAAAATATCGGTAAGTATCCAATTTTGGCAAGGATTGCTCGTGATATTTTTGCAATGCCAGTATCGACAGTGGCATCTGAAACGGCATTTAGTACGGGTGGTCGTGTTCTTGACAGTTTTCGTAGCTCTTTAACTCCCGTAATGGTCGAGGCTCTTATTTGCACTCAAAATTGGATACGAAATAAGCTTACAATTGACAAAACCAATGAAATGGAAACCATGCTATTGGAGGCAGAGTACTACGAAAAGCTTGAGGAAGGTAAAAAAAAACTTATTTTTTATTTTTTATTGTTAATTTTGATTGTGAATATCATAAAATACAAATTTAGATTAACTGTTTTTGTTTGTATTTTATTTGAAGAATATCATAAATTACAATCTGAATCACAATCACTGGATCATGTTGGTGGATGCAGAGTTTCAGACTTTGAGTCCAATTAATAGGTACAATTTTGATACTAATTGCTATCTCTTTCTATTATTGGATATACTTTTTATGGATATTGTTGGTGGAATTGGTTTCTTGGTGGAATTATTAGGTTCCTGATAAGGAGAGAATTGGTTTCTTGGTGAAATTGGTTTCTTGGTTTTGGCATTTACTCTTCAATAGTTGCACTATTTTGGTGGAAAATGCTAAATGGATATGAGTGTTTTAACTTCACAATGCTAAATGCTAAATGCTGCAACATGTAAATCATCATTCTCTACTTACATGCATACTCATAATGCATATTACTTGTCCAGTTGTCCTATGTATTATTGACATATTGGTCTGTTTTTTAATATTTCGATATTGATTCTAATTATAAGAATTACAGTGCATCCACTAGAATAATATGAGCATATTGACTTGCTCAATTGACAGTATGAAACTTTCTGGTGTGAAAGATATGTATGAATAATATGTGACTTTCTGATGATTGTTTGCTTTCTTTTTTCCTCTTCACGATGTTATTATTTTTAATTTGTAGTTTTCTTCCTTCCCTACTTATGTTGTAGTATAGTCCTCTGTATAATTTGTAATTTTATGTGTGTATATTGGACTTTTGAGTGCGGGATTCCATTGCAAATTTGCAATATATTTTTTTCCTGTGGCCACACTATATATATATACACATATCTTTATTTTTCTGACCATTTTTAAAATTCATTTGGGGTTGCTTTGCTGATGAATTAGATGGGAGAAATGTCAAGCTTTCAACTGGGTGTTTTTGGTGAACTGATTTTCTCTACTTACATGCATACTCATAATGCATATTATCTTCTAGGTGGAGTCATCAATATGTATTTGACAAGATTAAAGTAAACAAATTTCTTGGAGATCCTGACAAGTTCGAGTTTCGACTTTGAGAAGTGTAGATTTGCTAGTTGCTAAAGGCACTGAGCTTGGCGAAACAACATATAATATGTATTTGTCTATTTGACATGAAAGTTGTGACAGAATCGCCAAAATGTGGCATTTTTTAGTTTTGGGTAATTCGGACACATTATCGAATTCGGATCAACAATTAAATTCGGATAAAAAATCAAATTCGGATCAAAAATCGAATTTGGATCAAAAAATGAATTCGGATCAACAATCAAATCGAACTTATCCGATCCGATAAGTTACCGATTCGGATCAAACAAATCTGATCCAATTCGATAGTTATCGGATCGGATCAGGTTTGATAAGGAAATCAAACCTTATCGGATCAGAAAATTTAATGTCAATTGGATCGGATCAGATTCGGATTCGGTCCGATCCGATCTGAATCCGATTATGCCCACCCCTAATAGAAATTCTTAATTTGTTTCATTTTTAAGTTAAAAAAAAATCAAAAAATAATAATTATTTTTTCAAATTTTTTTAAAAAAAATTATTTTCTATTGGCCTCGGCCCGGGCCGGGCATATCAAAACCTAGGCTTGGCCTGATATTTTACCACGTATATTTGAGACATTTATCGAAAATTTGAACAATGTCACGAGGTAGTAAGCATATTTCGGACTATGCTAAATTCAGTTAACTAAACTTAAAATTCAATTAATCGAACTTATCATGTGTCATTCAAATTTTGAAGAAACGTGTACCTTACGTGGGAATGTGTCCTTTAAGTATAAGATATAACCTTTAATGATATTATTTCACTTAAAGACACAACATTTCTTGTGAACTAACATAATTCATGGTGGAAGAACACAAAAATTGCATGGAATGGTACAAATTTAAACGAATAGAACCAACCATTGTCATCAATTGTGACACTTCAATGACAACCCCCCCTATGTTTATAATTATGTACTTAATATGATGTATTTTTCATTCATTCAATTCATCATTCTCTGCTCTATTTTTTCCCTCTTCTTCTAGAGAGAAAAGTCTCTCATAAAAGCCATATTTGAGCATATAATATAGATAGAGTTTCAACCAAAAGAAGGTCATTGTTCTTGTTGATTTGAAGTGCATCTATCATCAACAGGTAATCATTGTATCCTGAGAGATAACAACCAAAATCAAAATACACCAGTGCGAGGGTATTAAAGATAGAGAATTTATTCTTACTTCCATCAAATTTCACTAACAAGTTCATCATCAATTTTCAAGTTCTTTATTTTTTTTGTTAACATTATTTTTGTTAGCTTAATTATGTACTTTGATTCTTGTAGAATTTGTATACTCTTTGTAAATCAACGCAATAAGACTATATATATATTACCAACAAACTTAAGATAAAATCACATAATCTAGTGCATTGATTTATAAATTAAGTTACAAGAACTTGTTTAAAGAAATTAATATTTATTATTCAATTGCTTAGTTATTTTGTTAAATAAGCAAAAATGGTGTAATTGACACCACGGTTTGTAAAATTTTCAAATTTAACAAACAAAATGGCTAGTGGAAATACACAAACGTCAGTGGCTCACAAAGACAAGCCGAGAAATTCAATGGATCCAACTTCAAGCATTGGTAATAAAAGATGTTGTTTTATCTTACAACATTAAATTTGGCAAATTTTCTGAATAAGATTACGCCGATTCCTTAGAAGGGTCAAAATGATACCACTACTATGGCGGCGATTGAAGCATGGAAATATGGATACTTTCTATGCAAGAACTGTTGGAGTTCTACGGTCCCGATGATCGAATATAAAGCATAAAACACATGTGCGAATACAACGAGGAGTTGCGGAATACTCACAATGATCGGTTGAGCGATGCGGTGGACAACAAAAACTTCATTTTCTGCCCTTTGGTCCTCTCGGCAGTGAGCTTTCTGGTTGTCCTCATTTTTCGGCCATGAACCTCCATTCAAGCTCCAAGCTTTGTGATGAAATTCCATGCACACGGGTGGGTTTCCCTATCACCTTCGCAAGACCCTTTTGAGTGCTAGCACTTGGTGATTTTTGCCACAAAAACAATCTTATTTCTTCTTCCTTGCTCTCGGTTTTTGCCCAGAAAACCAGTGAAGAACAACCCACTTTGGGCGTGAATGAGAAGGAGAGAAAGAGAGGAGAGAGAGAAAAAAATGTGTTGTTATTTTAATTGATTTCCAAAATCAATAACATATACCAAACATTAAAATAATGGTATTAGTCATTCAAGCTTTCAAAAAGCTTTTCAACAACTTCTATCAAGTCACATCACTCAATCTATCAAGTGACTAGTTTTCATATCACTCAAAGTGATTATTGATTTGACGCTTGATGTGACTAGCGATTTGACGCTTGATGTGGCTTGCGTGCCGCACTCGAATTCGAAATGCGAATGCGCTCGTAAACAATCTCGGGCTCGGGTTCGCTAATTCCAAATTAACGAATTTTCCGTTGCGACACAATTAAATGATTATGCCTAGTAAAATCACTATTCACGTCGCTAACGAATTAATTCTAAATTAATTCGTTCGCCCGAATTAAAATCTAATTTTAATTCCGCGTCGAAATCCAATTTCGTTTAATATATCGAATATATTAATTTATTCGATTATTTCCAAATTAATCGTTTTCTCTCTTTAATTGATATTTTATCCCAGATAAAATATCTCCGTAATTAATCCCATATTAATTTTCTCTCTCATCTGATTAATCCCAAATTAATAAAAGTGACAGTCATACGTCATCGGTGAATCTTCGGGAAGCGACCCATGAGATCCCCGGATATGTTGGCAGTAATTCGGTCGTTGGACTATCCGAACACGTAAGTACCTAGTACTATGTTTTTTCCGATTTAAAAGACAATGTTGGCTTTTAGCAAAGCGTCATGCCTAACCAATTCTCCAGAAATATCCTTACAGGAATATAATGATCTATATCAGGCGTAATATACGTTGTATTGCGTATTTCGATCCAGTATCAGATGATCACATGCAAGGCCTGGGGCTGGTACAGTGTCTGCCTCGTACGAAGCATATATCGGATTACGAGCAACTACTTTCTTTATTATCGGATAATCATGACCAAATCATATTATCTCGATGGTTGCAACCCTTTAGAGAACCATTTCTGTATCCCTACACGATCATCATCTCCATATGACTGGAGTGATACTTTCGTCTTGACATCACACCCAACACACTACAATTCTCAATATACCCAGCAGAGGCGTACACAGAACCTGTTAAAACCCTGGACGACCAAAACCAAAGTATAGTGATTGTCGCAAGTATTAGCGGTGCAAGTCTCAGGTTAAAACCAAATACACCTACCTTGATTTCGGACTTCCATAGACACATAGTCATACTACCAATGGAGTTCCGAGGGGGTCTACCCAGAGCGAAGCTGTTTCCCGTACCATCGGTAAAACACAACCTCCTATTACACTTGCATGAGTATCTTATACCCAAATATATGAGAACTATGTCGTTTGTGCCCACACAACGCGCATAAGTGTAATACTAGTCTTTTACGCATTATCGATGTCCAATCTCGATAATACTCTGACTAGGGATATTTAATGATTTATCCTTCGTGGACTGATAATGTCTCATATCATTCTCAATCCATGAACAAATCATAAGGACCTCCTATCATTTATACATATTGGTGATCTAATCACAAATGATAAGAGATCAATCTCCTTTGTCACATAGTTAATTTGTACAACAACACCATGATCTGTACAAATAGTGACGTTATGGGTCATAATTGTCTAACAATCTCCCACTTGGCCTATAGCCAGTCACTCGAGTGTCTGACACCCGAACTATGTACGATTGGCTCAAACTGCTGAGAAAAGGCTTTCGTCAGCGGATTTGCATGATTATTGTCTAATGCGATTTATACGATCATCACATCGCCACGATGTATGATCCGAACGAATAAGATGAATATCGAAGTATGTATCTGGATCTTTGATGAGACCATTAATTCTTTAGCATGTGCTGACGCCTAGCTCAGCTGCTAACAGAACTATATCTAATCTAATTAGATTTAGTATCGACCCAGAAGGCTTCTATTGCTGCCTCAGCTGCAGCAATAACCCGCATTTGTTATTTATTCAGTAACAGTATCTTGCTTGGAAGATTTCCAGCTCACTGTTCCGTTATTCAAACTGTATAGTACCGTTTGCGACTTTTAGTCGTTTTATCGGTCTGGAACTTGCAGTAGTGAACCCAGTCACTTCAAATTCTCCTTCTCATTTGTATAAGACAGCATCTTTAGTTCTCTAAGATACTAACGGATGTTCTTAACATCAATCCAGTGACTATCACTTGGATTTCCTGTTTGTGAATCCATATGCTCAAAGCGTATGAGACATCAGTCGCGTACATTTTTTAATGTACGATTTCTCGGAGAGTTTTCTCGAAAGCCAAGCTTTCGCCGATTGTTTTATGGGAATATCATTTCTAAGAAATGATATATTATCATTATTTATAGGACATTATTGTCAGTGCGCTCCCACTAACCTCCTTATAAACACAAGAATCATTTTCGTTTTGAATTAAATCATACTCCATTATGATTACATCAAAACGATAATTCTAAGAACTCAATGCTTGCTTCAATCCATACATGGATCGAGTAACCTGCAAACCTTGTTTGCTAGTTTTGGTACGACAAAACTGACAGGATATTGTAAACATCCTCCAAAAGGTTTCCTTTTCAGGAAAGCGATTTTCCCGTTAAGCTGACATATTTCATAAATGAAACATGCAGCATTAGCAAGCATTATCCAAATGGATTCACCGTGGCAACAGTTAAAAGATTTCATTGTAATCAACACAATGTTGATAACGATACCTTTTCGCTACAAGCCTAGCTTAGTACGTTGGTATGTTGCCTTCCATGTATGTCTTCCTTGAAGTCTAATATAGTACCAATAGGCACAATGCCTTGCGGTACAACAACTAGTGTCTAAACATAGTTGGTATACATGAAATCCATTTCGGATGTTCTGGCACTTTGCCATAATAGAGAGTCGATACCTTGTATCACTTCCTCATACGTAGTCAGTTGGTATACCTCAAAAGATTGACATCTTTCGAGGTGAGATCAGAAACCCATACCCAGGATGTTTTCAGACTCTCTCCGACTTACGCGGTTCTTATGTATTCAAAGATTACTGGTATAGTTTCATCCTTGATGAACTATTTGTGTTCCATTAGGAATCGGTGCCTTGAATAGTATTACTCTGATTTTCATCAAGTTTTACTATCCTCCCACTTGCCACTGCATATAGGTATTCCTCTTAGGAAAATCGCATGGCGAGCAACAATTACATTGTTCTCTAGTGAGTTGTATAAGTATTATACTTTGGTATCCCTAGGATAACCTACAATTGGCACTTATCCAATTTGGGTTCTAGTTTGGTATCATCCAAACATATGCCTAGCATTCCCAAATTATCAGGAATGAGAAACCTAGTTTCTTTCCTGTTAATATCTAATATGAGATCTGTCAAACAGATTTTATGGAACCATATTCAAAATAAGTTATTCACTGTTTAAAGCGTATCCGTTGAAGGAAATGGTAGTTCAGAGCGACTCATGATTAACCTTATCATGTCTAACAAAATTCGATTTCTCTGTTCGGACACATTGTCAAAATGACGTGTTCCGAGAGGAGTCCTCTTTGAAAGAATACTATACTCTTTCAAGTATATTAGAAACTTATTGCTTAAGTATTTTCCATTACGGTCTTACCGTGACGGTTTAATACTTTAGCCGATCTGTTTGTCTATTTCGTGTAGAAAACTGTAAAAGTTTCCGATTTATGTTTCAAAAGAAACACGTAACCATAACGCGATGCCACATCCGTAAAGGTCACGAAATATTCATATCCACCTCTAGCCTAGCTAGACATGGGCCCACTTGCTTCACTATGAACTAAGGCTACCAGATCGGTGGCACTTGCACTTTTACCAAGTAAATAGTGTTTTAAGTACTTCGCACAATAACTAGATTCGTAGACTTTATTTGATTAGGATCAAATCAGTCCGAGTACCCACTCTTCAAAAGTGTGGATATACGAGTCTTGTTTAATTGTGTCTCAGACAACAATGCCACAATATGTTTCTTCTTATCAAATCAGTTTGAGCTATTAGTTTGTCATATTCTATGTTTGAGATTTATTTATATTCAAAATATAAATACTGTTATTCACATCTAACGTGTTTATCTCAATATCATCTTTATATAATAAAATACTTTAGTGTTCTAGGATATAAAGGTAAATCTGCAACGGATTAAACACTGATATAAAGATAATGTTTCTAGTCAAACTAGTTACATTATAACAGTTTCCAAATTTAGGTACATACCCGAAGGTAGTTCCTAAACTTAGGTATCTACGGTTAAAACATCGACTTTCGTCCCGTTTCCGATTCGCAGATTTATCTCAATCTGAAGTCAGTATCCTGCTCATAGCAGATTCTGTACATCAGTACATATTTATGTATCACACTAAGTATCTAAAATCCAATTTTAATACTAGTAGCGAATATATTTATGACAAACATATTTGAAGTCAGAGCCTTGCTCGTATTCGATTCCTTCATGTCTGCTTTGTTCAAACGGCAGTCACGCTTCCGCGATCCCGTTTGCCACAATTTAGGCAGACATTTTGGGATATGTCATTTATCTTCCCAGAAGATTATAATGATTTTGCCTTTGCCATTTTTCAACATTTCAGAAGCCTTTGGCCAAGCCTCGGGTTTCTAGAATATCAATGTAAAGTGCGCCTTGCGCTACTTGCCTTATTGCAAAGTTTGACTTTATCTCCTTGAGAATAGTCATTAACTCTCCAAGAGTTATTATTGCAATTTAATACTTCTAAGATAAAGTATAAACCTATGAAGATCCTTCAATTTCATTTTCATACTTATAAGGATCTAATCCTTATTTTTGATTAAGAAATTAAGGAGTCTAATTAACAAGTTTAATGGATTAAGCACTAAAGTTATCATCACATGAATCTTCCAAAGATCATGCTTTACTATTTGCTTAACTCCGGACTTAGGCCTAATATGTTATTTTATCAAATAAAGTAACTTATTAGTTTCCAGGACCATCCTGAAATTTATTCCCAATTTGAAAAATTAATCCATTTAAATACATTTTCCCTAGGATTATGTTTTAAATGTCAATCTTTCTATTTATATCTTGATTCTAATAATCCAACTATTTAATCAACGATTTCGGTATTATTTATTATAATGATTATAATAGTCCAACTATTTTAATCAACTATAAATGAATTGTTTGAATACAGTCCAACTGTTTATTAAAACAACAATTTAAATATTAGTCCAACTAACATTTAATTTATTTGACGAATGATATTTGTTTTGAGCGCGTATGGCAAGTAATTAAACGAATATTGCAAATTTAATTCTTGCCTCCCACTATTTTTCGGCGAGCCCTAACCCTCTGTCGAGTACTCGAGAAATCGTGTTTCCTAGTGGGCTAGGATCCCGTTAAATATCACATAATCTTGACTTTGGCCAACAAATTGTATGATAATTAACTAGGTAGATCTCTAAGATCAATTGGATCCCATCCAATTCCTAGATCCAGTAGGGGGACATCCAAGTCCGAAACATATATCTTATATATGCCAATATATCCAATATATTGCCTAACCTTTTTCCTCTGAATCAACTAAGCCTTGGCTTTGGCACAACAAACTTAGTGATCCTAGTTAAGCGGAACACATTGACCATGGAAAGCTTCGTAATCAATGTCGATGGACAAGAAGTGGTCTTGACTTTGGCCAACAAACCACAACTTGGAAGAACACCGATATGGAACAAAGCTTTCGTGATTCAAACACATCCTCGACGGACAAAGGCCTTGACTTTGGCCAATAAACCTATGCCAGTCTTAGATCTTGAGTAAGAATCACTCAATGGAAGGAAAAACGCTTAATATTTTGCGACGGTTTTTCGTGTGCAAATTGGCAACCAATTTATTATCTTTGTTAAGGTCTCATCATCATACACCCTTAAACATGCATTCTAAATACATAATAAAGCGCGTATAATAAAATAATAATGATATGCAGATGGATACTTAACACATTGATCCTAGATCAAATCTCTCCATTTCCTCCTCTCACGCTAGCACAAGTATTTACTTCTACCCGTTACACTACACTTCTAAAGAAACCTCATTTACATTGAGGGGAATAGGTGAGAAGAGAATACAAAGAGTCATAAGAGATAAGGCTGGACACGCAAGTCCAATTAATAAATTCCAAATTTATTACAACAATTTCTAAAATTGCCCCATCCATCTAATATCCATCTGATATACATTATTCATGCATCGCAACCATGTATTCACACAAGCATGTTATCAATCAATCTAATCAAATTAATTAATCTGATAATTAGTGACCATCCAATGTTCAAACAACGATTTGATTTTGCGCGAGTCAAACTCGTTTTGCGAATAAGTACTCAAAGTACGAATTCTCGAATTAAATTAAACTACATAATTAAATCCAATTCAATTTGTATTTAATTCTAATTCACTATTTAATTCCAAATTAAATACTACACTTTATTAATGAACTTTTACGACTTAAATTCCAAATTTAATCGTTACGGGTCTCAAAGCCCGATTAACGTCCAACGTTTATTTAATTAAAGTCCAATGGGCTTTTAATTAATTTCTTAAGGCGTGGACTTTTGGTCAACTCGGGTCAAACCCAATAACCAAAACCCAATCAAGGAGTTACCCTATAAGCCAAGAAATCAATTTAGGCCCATTAGGCCCAATTAAAATAATTAAGGTCCATTAGTCGCATTTGGGCTTTATGGAAGCGGTTTTGGGCCCAATTGGATCCAACCAATTTAGCCTAAACCCAACTTGGTACAACCAAGCCCAATAAGCCCATTTACAACATTCAAGCCCAATTTTACAAAATAGGCCCAACATAATTAAATTACAAAAACCCAATTTCACAATTTAATTACATAAAGTGTATAGCATAATTAATTACCCAAATCAATATTTCCAAAACACCAAATTAGCCTAATTAATCATGCTTATCAACATTAAATCATGTCCAACATAATTTAACAAAAATCAAACCCGTATCATGCTATACAACTCTCGGCAATTATGGGTAATTTTTGTCCAATTCGAATTCAATCCAAATAAATCCAATTCAACATTAAATCAACATCCCCAACATGATTCTAACTCATCCAATGAATCAAAATCAAAAAATACCAAGACATTTAGGGCACTTATCCATTCGGCCAAGCTAAGATTTTGGGGAAAAATGTTCCAAATCAATTTTCTTGAAATTGATCAAATCAAACTTCAATTAAAACACATTTAAGCATATTCATTCATCCGATTTCATAAAATCATGTTCAAAATCAATTTATCCAATTTTAAGCCCTAAATCAAATTTCATGCTTTTACTCCGCTCTGATAATATTGTTGGAGTTCTACGGTCCCGAGGATCGAATATAAAGCATAAAACACATGTGCAAATACAACGAGGAGTTGCGGAATACTCACAATGATCGGTTGAGGGATGCGGTGGACAACAAAAACTTCATTTTCTGCCATTTAGTCCTCTCGGCAGTGAGCTTTCTGGTTGTCCTCATTTTCGACCATGAACCTCCATGCAAGCTCCAAGCTTTGTGATGAAATTCCATGGACATGGGTGGGTTTCCCTATCACCTTCGCAAGACCCTTTTGTGTGCTAGCACTTGGTGATTTTTTCCACAAAAACCACCTTATTTCTTCTTCATTGCTCTCGGTTTTTGTTCAGAAAACTAGTGAAAACAGCCCACTTTGGGCGTGAATGAGAATGAGAGAAAGAGAGGAGAGAGAGAAAAATATGTGTTTTTATTTTAATTGATTTCCAAAATCAATAACATATACCAAACATTAAAATAATGGTATTAGTCATTCAAGCTTTCAAAAAGCTTTTCAACAACTTCTATCAAGTCACATCACTCAATCAATCAAGTGACTAGTTGTCATATCACTCAAAGTGACTAATGATTTGACGCTTGATGTGACTAACGATTTGACGCTTGATGTGGCTTGCGTGCCGCACTCGAATTCGAAATGCGAATGCGCTCGCAAACAATCTCGGGCTCGGGTTTGCTAATTCCAAATTAACGAATTTTCCGTTGCGACGCAATTAAATGATTGCCTAGCAAAATCACTATTCACGTCGCTAACAAATTAATTCTAAATTAATTCGTTCGCCTGGATTAAAATCTATTTTTAATTCCACGTCGAAATCCAATTTCGTTTAATATATCGAATATATTAATTTATTCGATTAATTCCAAATTAATCGTTTTCTCTCTTTAATTGATATTTTATCCCAGATAAAATATCTCCGTAATTAATCCCAGATTAATTTTCTCTCTCATCTGATTAATCCCAGATTAATAAAAGTGCGAGTCATATGTCATCGGTGAATCTTCGGGAAGCGACCCATGAGATCCTCGGATATGTTGGCAGTAAATTCAGTCGTCGGACTATCCGAACACGTAAGTACCAAGTACTACGTTTTTACCGATTTACAAGATAAGGTTGGCTTCTAGCAAAGTGCCATGCCTAACCAATTCTCCAGAAATATCCTTATAGGAATATAGTGATCTATATCAGGCGTAGTATACGTAGTATTGCGTATTTCGATCCAGTATCGAATGATCACATGCAAGGCCTGGGACTGGTACAATGTCTGCCTCGTACGAAGCATATATCGGATTACGAGCAACTAGACACTTTATTAACAGATAATCATGACCTAGTCATATTATCCCGATGGTTGCAACCCTTTAGAGAACCAGTTATGTATCCCTACGCGATCATCATCTCCAAATGACTGGAGTGATACTTCCGTCTTGACATCACACCCAACACACTACAATTCTCAATATACCCAGCAGAGGCGTACACAGAACCTGTTAAAGCCATGGACGACCAAAACCAAAGTATAATGATTGTCGCAAGTATTAACGGTGCAAGTCTCAGGTTAAGACCAAATACACCTACCCTGATTTCGGACTTCCATAGACACATAGTCATACTACCAATGGAATTCCGAGGGGGTCTATCCAGAGCGAAGCTATTTCCCGTATCATCGGTAAAACACAACCTCCTATTACACTTGCATGAGTATCATATACCCAAATATATGAGAACCTCACAACTCGCACAATTTAATACTAGTCTTTTACGCATTATCGATGTCCAATCTCGATAATACTATGACTATGGATATTTAATGATTTATCCTTCTTGGACTGATATCGTCTCATATCATTCTCAATCCAGGAACAAATCATAAGGACCTCCTATCATTTATACATCTTGGTGATCTAATCACAAATGATAAGAGAGCAATCTCCTTTGTCACATAGTTAATTTGTACAACAACACCATGATCTGTACAAATAATGACGCTATGGGTCATAATTGTCCAACAAGAACAACATACATTGTGGCTTAGATAATGCACTATACAATGTGTTTCGTACTAAAAACACCGCTAAGGAGTTATGACAGTCTTTAGATAAAAAAATATAAAACTAAAAATGTGAGACTTAAAAAGTTTATTGTGGGTAGGTTTTTAGACTATAAATTAGTATATTTAAAGATGGTCATGATTCAAATATAGGAATTTCAAATGATCTGGCATGAGATTCATGATGAATGAATGAAATCAATGAATCATATAAAGTGACTGCAATAATAGAGAAGTTACCGCCTTCGTGGAAAGACATCAAGAACTATCTTAAGCATAAGCGCAATGAGATTAGTCTTGAAGATTTGATTGTAAGGTTAAGAATAGAAGAAGGCAATCAAAAATTTGAAGAGAGCTTAAGCTACAAGACCATGAAGTCCAAGGCTAATATGTTGGGGCAGTTGTGGAACCCCTATGGTTGGATCGGTGCCCCAAGTAGCGGAAATGGGTCTAACCCATAGATATCAAGTATGGGTGTAATTTTAAATCATTTAATGAAATACTATATTCCATTACGAGTGTATAGGAAAAAACCAGGGCTGAATCGGAGTCCAGAAACTCAAAATCTACGCAAACCAAATTCCCTCGTGCAGTGCGCGCACTGCGCGCTACAGTGCAGTGCGGGCACAATGCGAGTGGGCACTGTAGCACACACTGCGCTGATTTTTTTTTTTTTGTTTTCTTTTTCAAATGCTTCAGCTCACTTTCCAGTGAGCTGAACCAATTAGGGTATTTTACCCTAATTGCTTCGGTCTTCCTTAAACACTTCAAAAATATCAAAAATTATTTTTTAATTTCAAAACCAACATCAACACATGTTATAGAATAAAAATCAAGCTTTTTAAATATCAAATATTTTTCCAAAAACATAAATTTATTCTAAATACGCAATTGCGTAAATTTTGAATCCAATACACAAACCATTTTAGAATCCCAATTAGAAATGTCTCATGAACAATTATAATTCACCTAAAGGTGGTCAAATGAATCTAGAATGGTATTCATAGCTCTAAACTTTAATCTAGATTTCCAAACTCTTATGAATCGTTCCATGTCCAACATGAACATCTTTGACCTAAATTATAAGCATGTTGTGTTTATACTTCTAAAGTATCATAACACAATTATTAGCCTTATTCAACATTAAGCTATGTGATCATGCATCTAATACATAAATAAACATAGCTTAGGAGAAGATCAAACTTTACCTAGTAAGCTTGATGTAAGATCTAATCTACCTCTCCTTTGTTGAAATTGTTGGAGAACCTCCAAGGTGTGCAAGCTTGACTTCAAGATCCAATCTTATTTCCAATGATTCCAAGCTTCACTTCAAGATCCAATCTTGATTTCTCCTAGATGAAATATTGTAGAGACCTCACAAGCTTCTCTAAAACCTTCTCTAACTTAGGTTAATCTCTATAAGAATTTGCTTATGCTTATTAATTTTCTTGTACTTAAAACCTTCTTAAAGCTTGCTATTTATAGCAAAACTTAGGTAATTTTTAATTAATAAAAGTTGTAATCAACTTTTAAGTGGGCTTAATCTAATTTGTCCAAATATGTATAATTAGGTGTGACTAATCGCCATTGTCTCCCACTTTAATTTAATCCAATTAAATCAAGCCAAGGATTAGGAAATGGATTAGTTAAATGTTTGCAACTTTGATTTAATCCAATTAAATCAAGCCAAAACCACCTATTTTTACATACTTACAATTACCATAATATCCTCAAATGGTAGAGATAATTATGATTTTACAATTAAGCCCTTGTGTAATTATTGAATTAATCCAATTAATCCAATTAGGTCATAGTAAATAATCAATGTTATCCAATAACACTTGATTATCTTAGTTGATAATTATAATATCAAATAGTATATTTTATCAAAATTAATCGGCTACCCAAGTGCCCAACGAGTACACTTCATATTGAGACTCTCTAAGTTCAGACACGTTCGTCATATAAGCCTAGCTAATATGTAGGCGATTCGGCCACCTCTGAATTCGCGAAGAACACGAACGACCTTTTTGAACTATACAAGTCGAGGTCATCACATATGTTTAACAATCCCTTCGTCGTAGGCTATCCGAGTTGTGCTCAGGAAACATAGAATACACCATCAAGTTTCTAAGACGCACATCTCATGTCGACATGTCCACGATTATTTACAACTGATGCGATCCACCTTAGGTGATCGGCTTTGGCCAAAGTCTTTAAGAATCGTGACTTAACTCACATGGATACCTAAACCCCTTATGGTACACATATGGGCCGACGGATCCTATCTTGCTTCGTACTTGATTACTGAGTGCATCGGTCCACACCCAACGAACATCTAGAGGCTAGACCATGAAAAATTTCAGACATACATAACATCAAAGTGTGGAGGATCTCACAAAAAATCAATGTTATCCAAAACTCAAAGGATTACATATGCTACTCGACTCGATGAGATTCTATTGACGGTGGTGTGTATTTCCAACTATTAGGAATCACCTATGAGTCATTCAGTATTCGCTTCAACGAATACCCACACGTCTATACGAGTTTCCAAAACTCATGGTACATCGGGTTAAACCATTGGAACTCCAATTCTAATATATGACATGTGCTAGTCTTCTAGGTTATAGGAATTCGACCGTATCCCAAAACCAACGACTATGAATATTTACTTTAAGAAGAGTTTACACCTAATGTCAAAACTATTCTAAGGTCGATGTCATTCTTAGCATATCCATACGTCAATTTAATATGCGTAATGACAATACCATTATAAAGTATGAAATGAAAAATGTAGTTATTTTATTAATAAATAATAAAATGTACAAATCGGATTGGCACTCCAAACACCAACTCCATCAAACTCCCACTTGCTTAGTGCCAATCTAGATGGTACCGTAGTCCCATCTCCTCCACATGTTTATCGAATAACTTAAGAGGTATGGCCTTTGTAAGTGGGTCTATTACGTTGTCTTGTCATTGAATCTTCGAGACTACTATATCTTTTTGTTCAATTATCTCTCTAATTATGCGGTATTTCCTTTCCACGTGTTTAGACTTGGAATGCTCCCTCGGCTCCTTAGCCTGCACGATGGCTCTATTATTATCACTATACAATGGGATCAAATCCGCAATACTAGGCAAAACGCCAAGTTCTGTGATAAAATTTCTAATCCAAACAGCTTCTTTAGCAGCTTCTGAAGCCGCTATAAAATTCCGCCTCAGTAGTGGAATCAACTGTTGAGCCTTGATTTGAACAACGCCAACTAATTGTACCACTGTTAAGGGTAAATATGTATCCTGATATAGATTTTCTATCATATGGATCTCCCTGGAAGTCGGAGTCTGTATAACTCCTAACTTGTAGCTCATTTTCTCCATATATCAGAAACTTATCTCTAGTACCCTTAAGAAATTTCAGGATATGTTTCACGGCTGTTTAATGATCATTACCTGGATCAGATTGATATCGGCTGGTCACACTGACAACGAAACTGATGTCAGGTCTAGTACATAGCATAGCATACATTATGCTTCCAATACAAGAAGCATATGGCAAGTTAGACATCCTAACTCTTTCTTCCTCATTTTGAGGTTCCATTTTCTTCGAAAGATGTATGTCGTATCGAAAAGGTATATTTGCTGCCTTGTATTGGGTAAAACTGTACCTTTCTAACATCTTGTCTATGTACGTAAATTGTGACAACCCTATAAGCTTCCTAACTCTATCCTGGTAGAGCCTTATACCTAGTATATAGGAAGCTTCACCCATATCTTTCATGGAGAAGTTCTTGCAAGGGTAGGCTTTCACACTTTTCATCATCCCTATATCATTTCCTATGATAAGGATATCATCTACATATAAGATTAAGAAAACTATCATGCTCCCACTAACTTTCTTATAAACACATGGTTCTTCCTTGTTTTTTATGAATCCAGATAATCTAATTATCTTATCAAAACGACGATTCCAGCTTCGGGATGCCTGTTTAAGTCCATAAATAGACTTTTGGAGCTTACAAACCAAGTTTGAAGTCTCACTGGATACGAAACCCTCTGGTTGTTCCATATAGATATCATCTTCAAGGAAACCATTTAGGAAATCGGTTTTCACATCTATCTGCCATATCTCATAGTCGTGATATGCAGCAATGGTTAAAAAAATTCGAATGGATTTTAGCATGACTACTGGTGAAAATTTTTCCTCATAGTCAATCCCAGGACGTTGAGTGTAACCTTTCGCTACCAGTCGGGCCTTAAAGGTTTCCACCTTTCCATCGGGCCCTCGCTTCCTTTTGTAAACCCATTTACAGCCAATAAGTTTAACTCCTTCAGGAAGTTCAACTAAGTTCCAGACTTGATTGACATGCATTGAATCCATTTCGTATTTCATGGCTTCCTGCCATTTTCCCGAATCGATATCCAATATCGCTTCTTTATACGTAATCAGATATGTTTCCTCCAAGATGAGAACATCAAGGCTCACATAAGATGTTAAAAACTAGGGGTGGCAAAACGAATCAACGAACCGAATTTGTATCGAATCCTAAACGAATCAAATCAAAATATGATGGATTCATATTCGATTTGTTTTATTAAACGAATCATAATATCAGGATTCATATTCGATTCGTTTATTAAACGAATCCAATAAGAATATTCATTTATTCGTTTAATCAATTATATTATTTAATAAAATAATTTATCACACTTGATTTATATTAATTCTTCATAAATATATACATATGAAATATGTAATTAATATATTTACTAAAAATACCTCACCAAATATCAAAAATATTACTTTTTTCTATGATAATTAACTATAATTTCTCGAATCTTAATTGAAAATTAACAAGAACTAGTAAATAAAAATAATAAAACGAATCCTAAATGAATAAACGAATCAGTGAGCTTAAATTCGTATTCGATTCCTTTAATAAACGAATCGAATCGAATTGACCCGTTTATCAAATGAATCCATTTTTTCAAACTCGTATTTGCTTTAAAGCAAATCGAATCGAATGAATAAACGAATCCTGACCCAAATTGCTACCCCTATTAAAAACAGTCTCTTAGTAGGCCTTGATATTCTATTCGACTTACGTAGAACCTGTGTTGTAGATCATTTATCTAATTGGATCTCTGGTTCCATCTCAGGTTCCTTAATGTTGGGATCAATCTCATCAAGTTTAATCTCTCTACAAGTCCCACTTTTCTCTCAAAAATTACTTTTCAAGTAAAGTTGCAAAGCGAACAACAAATATATTTCATTGCTCAGAATCGTAGAATTGATATCCCATGGAATTATCAGGATATCCAACGAACCTACATTTATACCCTCTGGGTGCTAGTTTATCCCGCTGCGTAATTCTAACATATGCAGGACAACCCCAAATCTTTAAATGCTTAAGACTTGGATTTTTATCGAACCATATCTGATAGAGGGTCGTAGAAACAGCTTTTGATGGAACCCTATTAAGTATGTAGGCAGCAGTAAGTAAAGCGTAACCCCAAAGGAAATAAGGAGATCTGTATAGCTCATCATCGTTCGTACCATATCCAATAAAGTACGATTTCTACGCTCAGACACTCCATTGTGTTGAGGTGTTCCTTGGTGGGCTATATTGGGCGAGAATTCCATTCTCCTATAAATAATTTCTGAATTCTCAACTCATGTATTCACCGCCTCGATCTGATATAAGCCATTTGATGAATTTACTAAGTTTGTTTCTCTACTTCTTTTCGGAATATTTTGAACTTGTCAAATGTTTCCGACTTATGTTTCATCAGATAGACATATTCATATATAGACTTGTCATCTGTGAAAGTTACAAAGTGTTAGTGTCTTAGACATGCCAAGGATATCTAAATCATGATTTGTGTGTGAATATATCAAGATAAGTTGCGGATTAATTACATTGATCGGTTTGGAGATTTCAAAAATTTCCTTGGATGATGGAAGCTCCAAGCTTGAAAATGAGTTCCCAACTCAAGAGTGAGTTTCCCTATCACCTTGTTTGACTCTCTAAAGTGCTAGCTTTAACAAATTTTGGAGCAAAATTTGTCTATATAGAAAGAAGGGCTCACGCCAAAAAGAGAGAAAAAGAGAGTAATGATGAATAGTAACTTCAAAGGTTGTGTTGTTGTGTTGAATAAATGCTTCATTTATAATGGCCAACTACTTCCATCAAATGTGTTGACATTTGATGTAAGTTGTGGGTCTCACCTATTTTAAATTCCAAATTTAGTTGGCTTACACAACACACTTTGAGTCCGGATTCGTTTAATCTGATTAAACGAATTTTCCGTCGCGACGTAATTAAATCCAATTTAATTAAATAATAATGTCTAGCAAAATTATTACGAAAGTTGCTTACGAATTAATTCCAAATTAATTTGTTCGCTTGAATTAAAAATCCAATTTAATTACATATTGAAATCCAATTTCAATTAATATATCCAATATATTATTTTAGCCCAATTAAATAAATTAAATAGAAAAATCTAATATAACTATTAAATTTATTTTACCGATTAATTCCAAATTAATCGTGTTCTCTCTTCTAGTCGAATTAATCCCAGATTAATTCTTGACGTAATTAGTCCCAGATTAATTCCTCTGATAATTAATCTCAGATTAATTCTTGCCGTAATTAATCCCAGATTAATTTTCTCTCTCATAATTAATCCCAGATTAATTCTGTTCGAGTCAGATTCCATCGGTGAATCTTTAGGAAGCGATCCAAGAGATCCCAGGATATGTTGGCAGTAAATACGATCATCGGACCATCCGAACACGTGCGTACCCAGTACCACATTCTTACCGATTTACAAGACATGGTTGGCTTCTCGCAAAGCACCGTGCCTACCCAATTCTTCAGGAATATTCAACGAGGAATATATAATCTGTATCAGACATAGTATACAATGTATTGCGTAAAACGATCCAGTATCGGATGTCACATGCTAGGCCTAGGGCTGGAATTGTGTTTGCCCCGTACGAAGCATACATCGGATCACTAGCAACTAGTCTCTGTAATCAAATAGTCATGACCTAGTCATATCATCCCGATGGCTATAGCACTATAGAGTACCAGTTATGTATCCATGCGTGACCATCATCTTCATATGACTGAAGTGATATTTCCATCTTGACATCACACCCAATACACTACGATTCTCAGTATACCCAGAAGAGGCGTACACAGAACCTGGTTAAAGCCCCGACGATCAAAACCAAAGTATACTGATTGTCGCAAGTATTAGCGATGCAAGTCTCAGGTTAAGACCATATACACCTACCTTGATTCGGATTCCCATAGACATATAGTCATACTACCAATGGGATTCTGAGGGGTCTATCCAGAGCGAAGTTGTTCCCGTACCATCGACAAACATAACCTCCTATCACACTTGCATAAGTATCCAATACTTAAATATATGAGAACTATGTCGTTAAGCTTCCATAACGTGCACAAGTGTAATACTAGTCTATTCCGCATTATTGATGTCTAGTCTCGATAATACTACGACTATGGATATTTAATGATTAAACCTTTCGTGGATTAATATTGTCTCATATCTTATTAATCTGGTACTAATCATATGGACTTTTATCATTTATATATCCAAGTAATCCAATTACAAAATGATAAAAGAGCAATTTCCTTTGTCACATAATTAATTTGTACAAAAACACCATGTCTTTTACAAATAGTGATGCTATGGGTCATAATTGTCCAATAATCTCCCACTTGGCCTATAGCCAATCACTCAAGTGTCCAACACCTGAACTATGTACGGGTCGCTCAAACTTTTGCTGAGATATTACTTTCGTCAGCGGGTTTGCAAGGTTATCATCCGAAATGATCTTTTCAATCTTTACATCGCCACGATGTACGATCTCACGAATCAGATGAAACCATCGAAGTACATATTTGGATCATTGATGAGACCGTAATTCCTTAGCCTGTGTTGTATCCTAGCTTAGCTGCTAATAGAACTACTCCTAATCCAATTAGGAATTTTATAGATCCAAAATGCTTCTTTTGCTGCCTCAGCCGCAGCAATGTATTCCGCTTTTGTGTTTGAATCGGCAACAATATCTTGCTTGGAAGATTTCCAGCTCACTGTTCCTTTTTTAAACAAAATATGTACCCTTATTGCGACTTACAGTCATATTTATTGGTTTGGAAACTTGCATCGGTGAACCCAGTCACCTCAAGTTCTCCATCTCCATAAACTAAGAAAGCATCCTTAGTTCGTCTAAGATACTAAAGGATTTTCTTAACATCAATCCAGTGACCATCACCTGGATCAGCCTGATGGTGACTGCAGATGCTCAAAACATATGAGACACCAGGCCTTGTACTTTTTATGGCGTACATGATCGATCCGACTGCAGAAGCGAACGAGATCCGATTCATTGAATCTCTCTCATCTTGAGTTTTAGGACACATGTCCTTAGAGAGACGCCATGTGACACCGGAAGCAGTCCCTTCTGGGAGTGATCAATGTTGAATCTCGTCAACATTGTCAATGTACGAGTTCTCGGAGAGTGCCGACAACTTTTAGATCTATCCCAGTAGATCCTTATTCCTAGAATAAAAGTTGCCTCTCCCAAGTTTTTCTATGGAGAATTTTAATGAAAACCGAGCTTTCACCGATTTTAGTATGGGAATGTCAATGCTAAGAAGCAATACATCATCAATATATAAGACAATGAATGTCAGTGCACTCCCACTAACCTTCTTATATACACAAGAATCATCATCGTTTTGAATGAAACCATATTGTAATATGATCTCATCAAAACATTGGTTCCAAGAACACAATGCTTGCTTCAATCCATAAATGGATCGATTTAACTTGCAAACTGTTGGCATTGCATTTTTACACATTAGCCCAATGATGAGTCTCGTATGGAGGCAACTACTTCTTTAGTCATGAAAGTTGCGGGAAACGGACGTTGGAAGGGTAAAGTTGGAAAATGGAATTTTCGTTGGATTTAACCTCGTTGTTTAGCTTCGGTTGCTTGTTGGACTTCCGTTTCAAAGCTCATCTTAGGCCCAAAACCCCCATAGACCACCTACCAAACCCAAGTCAAACCAAATCCATGCCCAAGGGAGAGTGATTCACGCCCAAATGCCTTCTAAATAGGTAAATGCATATTTATCACATGTTTAAATCAAATAAAATCCATTCATAATTAGAAGAAATCAAATCAAATCCTTACCAAATCAAATCCAATCACAAACACCAAATAAGGAGATCTATTCCTTGTTAGACACCAATTAGGAGATCCTTTCCTATTCTAATAAGGAAAGTCTTCTCTCTTTGCCTATAAAAAGAGACCTTCACCCTCATTCACAACCCTAGCACATATCCCTCTCTCAAGCACGTCCAAGCACTTTGTGAAGCCTCCATCACACGCCCAAAGCCCTCCTTAAAGCCTCCATTGCCGCAACACCAAACCAAGACACCTCCATTGCCGCATCTCCTCTTCTTCACCAATCCCCTCTCACGCCCAAGCCTGAAACACAGCCCTCCATTGCCGAGTTCCAGCCACCATTCACAGCCCTAAAACACCTTAAAATAAGCCTCTAATACAGCCCCAAGGTCGCACAAAATACCCCTCATTCACAGCCCCAACTCAGCGCCCAAAGTAGCCACTAAAACGCCCCCACTGCACCTGTGAACTGCCGCAGTTCACCTTCTGTTCTGGTCAGTTTTTGTTGCGTCCATAGCCCACAAAACAGTCCTAAAATCACCTAGACACCATCCTAAAAATCTGCATAGAGTTCCCCTAGAATACCTTAGGAAACCGCAACCCATAAGCCCTCCAAATCACCCAAAACAGTCCATTAAATCACCCAAACAGTGACCTGAAACGTAGCAGCGAAACAGCAGCGAAACGGACTTGAAACAACAGCCCGAGCATCAAAGCAGCGAGGAAAGACGTTGAGTAGATAAATCGAAAAAGCATCGGATCAATCCCCCTTCCAACGGACGTGTAACGCCCTTTCTTGAGACGACAAAAGAGGTTAGACCTGAGGGCACCCTTTTTACTTATCTTCTTTATTTTTATTTTATTTATTTTGGTATATAATTGCATGAGAGTCGTTTGAGGCATGATGTGATTGTTGGATGAGCGGGATATGTGTTCCCTTTTGTGGTATATCGGATGGAAACTCGGACGTAAATTCCATAGCCGATTCCGAATGGACGGTAGTATGGTCTGCACTCGGGATACAATGCTACGTACCATTTAAGATACACGTATCTCATCTCATCCAAATTTGTATTTTAGCATGTTATAGTCTTTAGGTTATTCGTTTATTATTTAAAGCATGGTATAATTTAGTTTGTTATTTATTTGTTAAAGCATATTTAGGTTGTTCATTATGCATATTATTAGTTTATGATGTGTTAGGATAATGATTTATACATGTTGATTTAATGGCTCAATATGCTCGTTGTGTTATATTACGTCGAGTTATTTGGATGAAAGCATGATTAGATCTAAGTATCCTTGAGCATGATTATTGAGTAGACTTGGTTAATTCATTGCACAAATCATATCATCACAAGTGACATAAGTAAGGGACCATTCCGAACCCAACGGTTTGAGGTCTTCCCTTACGAGGGGTGAGTGCGGCCTTAAATCTTTGTCCCGGTTCACACCGGGTGGCGACTCCATGTTATTTCGTACTCCCAACTAGGTCGCGAGCCTAGAACAGCGTCGCCCAGGTTCTGTTGTCTACAGTCTGGCGACTCCACTGGGGATTTAGAGAATCGGCCTCGAAATCATGTCTTGTGATGTGTATAATTTGTGCATTAGTTGACCATTTCTATAGTGGGTTGAGGGGGTTAATCAAAGGCTTTGTTGAAGCTAGGTGATGGTTGGGTGTCTTCCTTCACTCACTACCCTTCGGGGATAAGCTGTGAAGGCACCTAGATAAATCATTACTTGTAGCTCGTTGTGACATACTAGTTTGGAGGACTCGTTGTTTATTCCTGACACCAAGCGATAAGAGCCTAAGGGGCTTGGGTACTTAAGATAGCCTCGCTCCACCCTCCATCTGGGGAATCTACAACGGGAAATCCATTCGATAGTTAGTCACACGCTATAACTCGTTGGCACGTACCGTAAGGTATAAAAAATGTGCGCTCACTTGGTCGCTTGAACCCTTGAGTGGGGAGTCCTGGTTGTGGGCAAACCTTCGTCAGCGAGAGCCTTTGTCCGCTCCCCGTGAACCCACTTGTGGAATTTAGCCATGAAAACCGGTAGTTGTTTATTTTATGTTTGTGTATTGGACCACCGCCATTTGGATCCAGTTGGACCTTTTGTCAAAAGATGTGAACTTGTTGGGCCATTTAAACTGGGGCAAGTTTGTGTCCTTTGACAGGTGGGCCAAAAGTTTCTAAAATGCCGGTGGGCCACTTTGTGAATGGGCCTCTTATCATTTGAAGTCATTTAGCTATATCATCGCAAAGTGTAAATATGTTGGGCCTTTTCAACTGGGACAAGTTTGCACCGCGCGATGGTGTGATTAAATACTTCAAAATGATAATGGGCCAAATAGTTTAAAGTTTCTTTTTTTTATCTATTACATGCATCGCACACATATGCACTGACACATGGCCTTAAGAGAGGCAACAGAGATTCCCGTTGGGTTAGAGAATAGGGCAGATTAGTCAAAAGACCTTCAACGAATATGAGTGAATCCGTCAATGAGGGGTTTAGAATGGATCAGATGGAAGCTAACTTTGCCAAGATGACTGAACAACTGCAAGCTCTGACTGCTGCCATATCTAAATATGGTTGTGCCCCGCGCTGCGGGAGGATCTGAGAATGAGAGGCGGGAGAGCCCTCCGAATGGAGTGAACGATGATGCTCCGGTATTTGATGATGATCTGGCTGACTATGCCGCTAGTAGGATAGCCGGAACTCAGGCTGAAATGCAAAGGCTCCGTGATCAGATGGAGTCTGTCACCCGTAAGATGAAATCCAAGCTATAGCAGTCCAAGGATGGAAGATGTATTTTGACGGAGCAGTAAACTGCAAAGGAGCCGGAATCAGAATCATAATAGTAACCCCAGAGGGAGAGACTTTGCCTATGGCCAAAAGGCTAACATTCGGAGTAACTAATAACACGGCTAAATATGAAACATGTGCATTTGGGTTGACTACATTGAAAGCCTTGAGAGCTACAAACGTGGAGGTTTATGGAGACTCGATGTTGGTGATCCGACAGATGCAAGGAGAATGAGAGTTAAAGGAAGAACGATTGAAGCCGTACTTATTCCACCTCAGAAACCTAGCACAGGCTATCCCTAACTGCAAATTTCAGCACTTGCCTCGGGAATAAAATCAGATGGCAGATGCATTGGCGATGCTAGCCGCAACCTGGGAGAATCCAGAGAAATTGATGAGGAGACCACTGATGTTAACGATGGCGAGTAAGTCTGTTTATGAGATTGAACAGATCTTGGAGATAGAGGTCAACGATGGAAAACCTTGGTATCATGATATTCAAAGGTATCTGGAATATGGGGAGCTCCCAGAAGAAGCTAACAGAAAAGACAGAATCGTCATTCATAAGTTGGCCTCTCAGTATGTGAATCTGAAGGGAGAACTCTACAAGAGGCAGGCCAATGGTATTCAGCTGAAATGTTTGAGGGAGGAAGAAGCTCAGAGGATAATGGAAGAAGTGCACGCTGGTATATGTGGACTACATATGAACGGATTGAACTTGTCCCGCAAGATTGTGAGGCAAGGCTTTTACTGGTCAACCATGGAAGCTGACTGCGCGAAACTGGTGAAACACTGCCATGATTGTCAAGCACATTGGAATTTGAATCATTTGTCGCACACAGAGTTGCACGAGTTGTCAGAACCGTGGCCTTTCTCAGCATGGGGAATAAATATGATCGGAGAAATTCGGCCGAATGCGTCGAACGGGTATCGCTTTATAGTGGTGGCAGTAGATTACTTCTCGAAATGGGTAGAAGCCGAGTCGTTCCGCAATGTTACGGCAAAACAGATGGCTAAGTTCATAGCCCGGAATCTCATATGCTGGTATGGTATGCCGCATCACATGGTTACAGACAATGGAGTCCAGTTTCAGGGAGAGACCAGAGCAATGTTACAGAGGTATGGGATAGGTCACCATAAGTCTTCACCATACAGGCCGCGGGCTAATGGAGCGGTCGAGGCAGCCAACAAGACGATAAAGACGATTATGGCGAAGATAACAGAGAATTACAAAGATTGGGCTAATAAGCTACCATATGCCCTGTGGGGGTACAGAACTTCTGTAAGGACAGCAACAGGAGCTACGCCTTACTCTTTGGTCTACGGAATGGAAGCGGTATTACCGGTGGAAGTTGAAATACAGTTCATGTGGGTATTAGCAGAAGCGGAGTTACCTGAACAAGAATGGACCTCACAGAGGTTTGAGCAGTTAGCATTGATGGATGAGAAGAGGATGGAGTCCTTGCATCACATGCAGATATATCAGAAGAGGTTGGCCCGAGCATTTAATAAGAAGATGCATCCTACCAAGATCAAGAAAGGTGATCTGGTACTTAAGCAGTCGAAGCCATCGACGATAGACCCAAGAGGGAAGTTCAGACCAAATTGGGAAGGACCATACATTGTTCATAAGGTAATGGGAAATGGAGCAGTGAGATTGTCGGACTTGGAAGGGAATGAGTTCACCGAGCCGATCAATGTTGACAGATTGAAGTTGTATTTTGCCTGAGGGACAGAAGACTGAATAGTCACCCGCAGAAGACCTAACCCAACGAGATAAGGAGAACTCATGCATGCATGCACACATATAACCCATTATTGCATTCCTTTTTTGCGTGTTTTGTGTTTTTGTTTTATATTCAAAGGTATCGAAGAAGAAAAGAGAAAGTGGCAAAGACAAGCCAATTAGAAACAACGAAAGCACTGTATTGAATTTGGATAGAAATCCTAGGGCTGAGGTCCACATCGGTGTTAAGATTCAGATGGTAATCTGAGGGTTGAGGCCCAGTTTGAGTTTGAATTTCGGGTCTGGATCCCGGGGGCGAAGCCCACCTGATCAGCAGTAGAAAGGAAGAATTCCTTTGAGTGAGTGAAAAAAAAAAGAGTGAGAGAGAAGTTTTTGATGGTTAAACATATGTCCGGTGATGACATTGTGTGCTGTAGGGAGAAGCCTTAGAAACGAGAAGTGCGAGACGTGCTCTTATCCGGTATTCTGAATGGATTGATCTTGGCTAGACTCATGAAGCACTTGATAAAAGGTATCTCAACAGTAGAAGCCCGAGCGGTTGATGAGATGACTAGCTGAAGAGATGGTGGATCGATGAATGACCGTTTGCTTGGGTGTCCACCCTGGTTTACGTACGCTACGATACATGATATGGTTGGAAATAAAGAAAGACAGTCTCTGCGATGACAAGAATAAAAAAAAGACCGCCTATAACCGATAAGCGTGAAGCTACCCATGGGCCAGTATTAGGACCACCATGAGGAGAAATGCTACCTTAAAGGGTAGGTGAGTCAAAAAAAAAAAGAGAAAAAAAAAAGAATGAAAAGAAAGAGACAAAAGCAAAATACAGAAGACCATATCATGTTAAGTATGCCGAAGTAATCACAGAATGTGACCTAGACATCCAGGTTGGTTAGAGCCATCAGTCCGATTCTCCGACGCGAATTCATCAAGTTGGCTTGCTTAAGGAATAAGCTGCAAAAGAGCCTTTGCACACACTCACTAGGAGTCTAGTTTAGATCACCTGTTCAGATGATCGGGTTTTAGTATATCGAGTACTTTGAAGGTTCTCGGGTTTTGACATGAAGCATTCGTTGAGGACGAAAATATGTTTAGCTACCAAGGCTATCTCGAGGAGAAGCAATACAATAGTTGGAAATATAAACGTCAGTATCTGTTTGAGGGCGAGGCCCACATCAGTTCGGGGCGAGGCCCACATCAGTTCGGGGCGAGGCCCACATCAGTATCAGTATGGGGGCGAGGCCTATATCAGTATCAGTATGGGGCGAGGCCCATGTCAGTATCAGTTTGGGGTGAGGCCCATATCAGTATCGGTCTGAAGGCGAGGCCCATATTAGCATCAGTATCAGCATGGGGGCGAGGCCCATAATATCAGCAGTTTCGGGAATGGATCCCAGGGTTGAGGCCCGCGTCAACACTAGTTTTGGGGATGAGTCACAGGGTTGAGGCCCACATCAGTATCAATTTGAGGATGGAGCATGGGGCGAGTCCCACATCAGTATCAGTCTAGGGTGAAGCCCACATCAGTATCAGTTTGAGGATGGAGCATGGGTCGAGGCCCACATAAATATCAGTCTGAGGGTGAGGCCCACATCTGCATCAGTTTGGGGGCGAGGCCCACATCAGTATCAGTTTGAGGGCGAGGCCCACGTCAGTATCAGTTTGGGGCAAGGCCCACATCAGTGTCAGTCTGGGGGCGAGGCCCACATCAGCATCAGTCTGGGGGTGAGGCCTACATCAGTATCAATTTTGAGGGCGAGGCCCACATCAGTACCAGTTCAGGTCGAGGACCCACTACATCATCAGTTTGAGGGCGAGGCCCACTTTGTCAGTGGTATTGGGATGCGTCCCAGGGTCGAGGTGCCCCCATTGTCGGTTGCAGTTCCGGGATACGTCATAGGGTCGAGGGCCCACTGCATCATCAGTTGTAGTTCCGGGATGCGTCATAGGGTCGAGGACCCACTACATCATCAGTTTGAGAGCGAGGCCCACATTATCAACGGTATTGGGATGCGTTCCAGGGTCGAGGTGCCCCCGTTGTCGGTTGTAGTTCCGGGTCGAGGTGCCCAGGGTCGAGGTGCCCACTACATCATCAGCTCGAGGGCGAGGTCCCTATTGTCAGTGGTATTAGGTCGAGATGCGTGCCCAGGGTCGAGATGTGCACCCAGGGTCGAGGTGCCTACTACATCATCATATTCAGGGTGAGGTCCCTATTGTCAGCGGTATTAGGTCGAGATGCGTGCCCAGGGTCGAGATGTGTGCCCCCGTTGTCGTTTGTAGTTCCGGATCGAGATGCGCACCCATGGTCGAGGTGCCCACTACATCATCATATTCAGGGCGAGGTCCCTATTGTCAGCGGTATTGGGTCGAGATGCATGCCCAGGGTCGAGATGCGTGCCCCCGTTTTCGTTTGTAGTTCCGAGTCGAGATACGTACCCAGGGTCGAGGTGTCTACAACATCATCATATTCAGGGCGAGGTCCCTATTGTTAGCGGTATTGGGTCGAGATACGTGCCCAGGGTCGAGATGTGTGCCCCCGTTGTCGTTTGTAGTTCCGGGTCGAGATGCTTACCCAGGGTCGAGGTGCCTACTACATCATCATATTCAGGGCGAGGTCCCTATTGTCAGCGGTATTGGGTCAAGATGCGTGCCCAGGGTCGATATGCGTGCCCCCGTTGTCGTTTGTAGTTTCGGGTCGAGATGCGTACCCAGGGTCGAGGTGCCTACTACATCATCATATTCAGGGCGAGGTCCCTATTGTCAGCGGTATTGGGTCGAGATGCGTGCCCAGGGTCGAGATGCGTGCCCCCATTGTCGGTTGTAGTTTCGGGTCGAGATGCGTACCCAGGGTCGAGGTGCCCACTACATCATCAGTTCGAGGGTCGAGGTGCCCCCGTTGTCATTAGCAGTTATGGGATGCGTCCCAGGGTCAAGGTGCCCATCGCACAATCAACTCAGTTCGAAGCAGCAGGCAAACCAGGTGGCAGCTGGTGAGCTAGGTAAGTGAAAATGCATTGCATGTACTTTGATAGGATTGTCATTATCACACACTGCACAAGTTCCATCAAAGTGGGGGCGACTGTTGGCATTGCGTTTTTACACATTAGCCCAATGATGAGTCTCGTATGGAGGCAACTACCTCTTTAGTCATGAAAGTCGCGGGAAACAGACGTTGGAAGGGTTGGAAAATGGAATTTTCGTTGGATTTAACCTCGTTGTTTAGCTTCGGTTGCTTGTTGGACTTCCGTTTCAAAGCTCATCTTAGGCCCAAAACCCCCATAGACCACCTACCAAACCCAAGTCAAACCAAATCCATGCCCAATGGAGAGTGATTCACGCCCAAATGCCTTCTAAATAGGTAAATGCATATTTATCACATGTTTAAATCAAATAAAATCCATTCATAATTAGAAGAAATCAAATCAAATCCTTACCAAATCAAATCCAATCACAAACACCAAATTAGGAGATCTATTCCTTGTTAGACACCAATTAGGAGATCCTTTCCTAATCTAATAAGGAAAGTCTTCTCTCTTTGCCTATAAAAAGAGACCTTCACCCTCATTCACAACCCTAGCACATATCCCTCTCTCAAGCACGTCCAAGCACTTTGTGAAGCCTCCATCACACGCCCAAAGCCCTCCTTAAAGCCTCCATTGCCGCAACACCAAACCAAGACACCTCCATTGCCGCATCTCCTCTTCTTCACCAATCCCCTCTCACGCCCAAGCCTGAAACACAGCCCTCCATTGCCGAGTTCCAGCCACCATTCACAGCCCTAAAACACCTTAAAATTAGCCTCTAATACAGCCCCAAGGTCACACAAAATACCCCCCATTCACAGCCCCAATTCAGCGCCCAAAGTAGCCACTAAAACGCCCCCACTGCACCTGTGAACTGCCGCAGTTCACCTTCTGTTCTGGTCGGTTTTTGTTGCGTCCATAGCCCACAAAACAGTCCTAAAATCACCTAGACACCATCCTAAAAATATGCATAGAGTTCCCCTAGAATACCTTAGGAAACCGCAACCCATAAGCCCTCCAAATCACCCAAAACAGTCCACTAAATCACCAAAATAGTGACCTGAAATGTAGCAGCGAAACAGCAGTGAAACGGACTTGAAACAGCAGCCCGAGCATCAAAGCAGCGAGGAAAGATGTTGAGTAGATAAATCGAAAAAGCATCGAATCAATCTCCCTTCCAACGGACGTGTAACGCCCTTTCTTGAGACGACAAAAGAGGTTAGACCTGAGGGCACCGTTTTTACTTATCTTCTTTATTTTTATTTTATTTATTTTGGTAAATAATTGCATGAGAGTCGTTTGAGGCATGATGTGATTGTTGGATGAGCGAGATATATGTTCCCTTTTGTGGTATATCGGATGAAAACTCGGACGTAAATTCCATAGCCGATTCCGAATGGACGGTAGTATGGTCTGCACTCGGGATACAATGCTATGTACCACTTAAGATACACGTATCTCATCTCATCCAAATTTGTATTTGAGCATGTTATAGTCTTTAGGTTATTCGTTTATTATTTAAAGCATGATATAATTTAGTTTGTTATTTATTTGTTAAAGCATATTTAGGTTGTTCCTTATGCATATTATTAGTTTATGATGTGTTAGGATAATGATTTATACATGTTGATTTAATGGCTCAATATGCTCGTTGTGTTACATTACGTCGAGTTATTTGGATGAAAGCATGATTAGATCTAAGTATCCTTGAGCATGATTATTGAGTAGACTTGGTTAATTCATTGCACAAATCATATCATCACAAGTGACATAAGTAAGGGACCATTCCGAACCCAAAGGTTTGAGGTCTTCCCTTGTGAGGGGTGAGTGCGGCCTTAAATCTTTGTCCCGGTTCACACCGGGTGGCGACTCCATGTTATTTCGTACTCCCAACTAGGCCGTAAGCCTAGAACAGCATCGCCCATGTTCTGTTGTCTACACAAACCTTGTTCCTCCAAAAGGTTTCCGTTAAGGAAAGTGGTTTTGACTTTCGTCTGCCATATTTCATAATTGAAATATGCAGCAATAGCAAGCATTATCTGAATGGATTTAATCATAGCAATGTGTAAAAGGTTTCGTCGTAATCTATGCCATGTTGATGATGATACTCTTTCGCTACAAGCCTAGCTTTGTACGTTTGTTTGTTGCCATCCATGTCTGTCTTCACCATGAAGACTCATTTACTACCAATAGGCACAATGGCTTCTTTATTTCTTTATCTTGAAAAATAAGATTTTTTAAACCCGATCGGATCAAGGTCAACTCTCATCTAGTTTTTTTTTCAAAACTTAGTGATGATGGATATCCATTTGGTAGAATAGTGTATAAGACTAAGAGGTGGCTTTCTCCGAGCATAAACGAAAGAGCTCTTATGCATGTGTAAACATGATATATAGGTAAATTAATTCTATCTATTTTCACATATCTATTTTCAAAAATAGGCTGTGATCCGAACTCATGTCTGCAATGAAAGTCAATGTATTTATATGTATGTACCGATCTATAGAGACTCATATGAAGGGGATGCTCTGATTTTATTAGATCTAAGCAATTCGATGACTTACTGCTAAGATCTAATAAAATAGTACTAGTTGATGAGAGTTACTTCGGAAATACAAAAAGTAAACTAAAATAGATTTTCTTTTGGTTATTTCCCCAATTCCAATAAAATGCAACTGGAGCTAGTATGTATGAGTTGGCAATCAGAATATATATGGATAGAGTTTATAGCAGGCTCTCGCAAAACAAGCTATTTCTGCTGGGCCCTTATCCTTTTTTTAGGTTCATTAGGATTCTTCTTAGTGGTTGGAATTTCTAGTTATCTTGATAGGAATTTACTATCTTTATTTTCAGCAAATCAATTTTTTCCCTAAGGGATCATGATGTCTTTCTACGGGATCACGGATCTCTTTATTAGTTCCAATTTGTGGTGCACAATTACATGGAATGTAGGCAGCGGTTATGATCGATTTGATATAAAAGAGAGAATAGTGTGTATTTTTCGTTGGGGATTTCTTGGAAAAAATCACCGCATCTTTCTCCGATTCATTATGAAAGATATTCAGTCCATCAGAATATAAGTTAAAGAGGGTATTTATGCTCGTCGTGTCCTTTATATAGAAAGCAGAGGCTTGGGGGCCATTCCCTTGAATCGTACTGATGAGAATTTGACCCCACGAGAAATTGAGCAAAAGGCTGCAGAATTGGCTTAATTCTTGCGTGTACCAATTGAAGGGTTTTGAAAAATAAACTGAAGAATAAACGCTTTCTCAGCAGGCAGAAACCCCCAAGAATTTTTTTTTCATTTTTTTCAAAATATTCGAGAGTTTCGTTTTTAATAGAAAAAAAAGTTCTTTATTTGAATTTGAATTTGAATCTTTCGGGCATTCGTCAAAAGAGGGAATCGCTTCGAATATTTGATCAATTGGGATATCTGGAAACAATATTATTTTTTATTATTTCTTGATTCAAATTCAAATTCGAAGTGGATTCTTTTTCGATTTCTGTAGTTTTTCTACATTAGGTTCAAGGACTAACCGCCGAATCATAACTAAAAAAAAAGACTCGATTTATAGGCGTAATACCTTGTAATAGAACTCATGCTTGATAGAAATATTAGATCGCATAGAATCAATGAATAAGGTGGGTTCGTTAACAATTCACAGATGAAAAAATGACAAAAAAGAGCGCATCAATTCCCCTTAGATATCTTTTATCTATAGTATTTGTAGTATTTTTGCCCTGGTGTATCCCTCTCTCATTTAATAAAAATATGGAATCCTGGGTTACTAATTGGTGGAATACTAGTCAACCCGAAACCTTTTTGAACGATATCCAGGAAAAGGCTATTCTAGAAAAATTCATAGAATTAGAGGAATTATTCCTCTTGGACGAAATGATAAAGGAATTTCCGGAAAGACATCTAGAAAAGCTTCGTATATGGTTCTAGAAAGAAAAAGTCCAATTAATCAAGATGCACGATGAGGATCATATCCATACGATTTTTCACTTCTCGACAAATACAATCTGCTTTGTTATTCTAAGTGGTTATTCGATTCTGTGTAATGAATAACTTTTTATTCTTAACTCTTGGGTTCAAGAATTCCTATATAATTTAAGCGACACAATAAAAGCCTTTTCGATTCTTTCCGTAACTGATTTATGTATCGGATTCCATTCGCCCCGCGGTTGGGAACTACTGATTGGCTATGCCTAAAAAGATTTTGGATTTGCCTATAATGATATTATTCTATATGTTCTTGTTTCCACTTTTCCAGTCATTCTAGATACGTTTTTTTAAATATTGGCTTTTTTCTTATTTAAATCGTGTATCTCCGTCACTTGTAGTGATTTATCATTCAATGACTGAGTGAAAAGAGATTTCATGATCCAATTCGAATATTTCTTATTTTGTACATAAGCAAAGCATTCAAAGCCGTCCTTACCGGACTTTTTCTACCCATCTAGAGGATCCCTCTCAGATTCCAGGAATCATATATTCCAGTAAAATTATTTCAGTAAATAGTAAAATCGTGGATAGGGAACTATATTAATGACCTACCTAATTTTATTGTAGAAATTTTCGGGATCAACGATTAGACCATGCAAATTAGAAATACATTTTCTTCATTAAAGGGAGAGATTACTCGATTCATTTCTGTATCCCTCATGATATATATAATAACTCGGGCATCGATTTCAAATGCATATCCCGTTTTTGCGCAACAGGGTTTTGAAAATCCACGAGAGGCAACTGGTCGTATTGTATACGCCAAATGTCATTTAGCTAATTAGCCCGTCGATATTGAGGTTCCACAAGCGGTACTCCTTGATATTGTATTTGAAGCAGTTGTTAGAATTCCGCATGATATGCAACTGAAACAAGTTTTTGCTAATGGTAAAAATGGGTCTTTGAATGTGGGGGTCATTCTTATTTTACCATAGGGGTTTGAATTAGCCCCATCCGACCGCATTTCACCCGAGATAAAAGAAAAGATAGGCAAGCTGTCTTTTCAGACCTACCGACCCACTAAAAAAAATATTCTTGTGATAGGGCCAGTTCCTGGTCAGAAATATAGTGAAATTGATTTTCCTATTCTTTCCCTGAACCTTGCGACCAATAAAGATGCTCACTTCTTAAAATATCCAATATACGTAGGTGGGAACAGGGGGAGGGGTCAGATTTATCCCGACGAGAATAAAAGTAACAATACAGTTTATATTGCCACAACTTCGGGTATAGTAAGCAAAATCATACGAAAAGAAAAATGGGGATACGAAATAAACATAACGGATGCATCAAATGGGCGTGAAGTGGCTGATATTATCCCTCCAGGACCAGAACTTCATGTTTCAGAGGGCCAATCTATCAAACTTGATCAACAATTAACAAGTAATCCTAATGTAGGTGGGTTTGGTCAGGCAGATGCATAAATAGTACTTCAAGATCCATTACGTGTCCAAGGCCTTTTGTTATTTTTGGCATCTGTTGTTTTGGCACAAATCTTTTTGGTTCTTAAAAAGAAACAGTTTGAGAAGGCCCGATTGTCCGAAATGGATTTCTAGATCCGCGGATTTATCAACATCAAGTTTGTAAAAAGAACCAAATTCTTCTAGGCAATTATGTAATGTAAGAGCAAAAAACTTACGAAAAGCCTTTTTCTTATTTATATTATTTTTCTACCGGATGTCAGGAAGTTCTTGTACTCCACTCCTAAATCATAGTAAATATATTGTGAAGAAGGCTATTTTCCTTTCCCCCTTCTTTGTTTTTTCAATAGAAATTGGAGGATGTCACTATTATCATATTTAAATATCATAGAAAGTGTTAATAGTTTTCGATTCGATTAGAATAGAATCAAATTCGACTAGAACTAGATACTAAACATAAGATAAGGAAGCGGAGAATATTGAATATAAAGAAAGTAAGGATAAATTAGGGGAACAAGGGATTCTAAAGGGGATTATTCGTCGTACTAGCCTTTGGCACCCGAAATGGATGTGGGAAATTCCTTTTGGGTGTCGAAATAATAATGGTTCTTAACATAATTTCATTCATCCAAGGTTCTTATTCGTAGTTTAGAATTTTTCCAGGTTTATTAGAACTCTTTTTGGATTTCTATTAAGTAGTGGTAAAACAAAAAAAATAGAAATCGAATTCATTGAGCAAATGAAACTTCTTCCATGAACTTCGAAAACAATTTGAATTGAATTGATGAGCCACTAAAATAAATAGAATAAAGTTCTACTAATATAGAAAGGATTTGGATGATATTTGATCAACAGAAATCTATATATAGATGGATTGTGATTCTGTGAACCAGGAAAAATAAATTGAGTCATTGCTTATTTTTTGTAACTTTGAAAGTATCACTGGATACTATCGGGGAACAAATGTTCTGAATCAATTAAGGAAGTTAATAAAAACAATCCTCAGAAATCAGAAAAAAATGAAATGGATTTTTTTGAAGCATCGGAAAAAGTGATCTGCTTTTTCCATTTATACGAGCAAAACAAAATATTATGCTTATTAAGAACTCAAGGGGCCCTACCCCTCGAATCAGACAAAGACGGGAGAGACAAGGTACCTTGAGTTCTTACATTTTTATGTCTATAACACAGTTCATTCGATTACTACAAGGACGAACCTAATCCGGAATAGGAACCATAAATGAAAATGCCTATTAAACCGATCATAGGAATACCAGTTACAGTACCTATTATCCAAAGGGGAATCCTTTTAGTAGTATTGGCCAATTTGTTTGACAATTATGACCCATAGTGTCACTATTTGTACATATCATGGTGTTGTTGTACAAATTAACTATGTGACAAAGGAGATTGCTCTCTTATCATTTGTGATTAGATCACCAAGATGTATAAATGATAGGAGGTCCCTATGATTTGTTCCTGGATTGAGAATGATATGAGAGAGTATCAGTCCACGAAGGATAAATCATTAAATATCCATAGTCAGAGTATTATCGAGATTGGACATCGATAAATATGTAAAAGACAAGTAGTACACTTGTGCGCGTTGTGAGGGCATAACGTCATAGTTCTCATATATTTGGGTATAGGATACTCATGCAAGTGTAATAGGAGGTTGTGTTTTACCGATGGTACGGGAAACAGATTCGCTCTGGATAGACCCCCTCGGAATTCCATTGGTAGTATGACTTTGTGTCTATGGAAGTCCGAAATCAAGGTAGGTGTATTTGGTCTTAACCTGAGACTTGCACCGCTAATACTTGTGACAATCAATATACTTTGGTTTTGGTCGTCCAGGGCTTTAATCGGTTTCTGTGTACGCCTCTTCTGGGTATATCGAGAATCGTAGTGTGTTAGGTGTGATGTCAAGACGGAAGTATCACTCCAGTCATAGTGGAGATGATGGTCACGTAGGATACGAGACTGGTTCTCTTAAATGTTGCAGCTATCGGGATATTATGACAATATCATGTATATCCGATTATAGAGACTAGTTACCAGACATCCGACATGTGCTTCGTACGGGGCAGACACAATTCCAGACCCAGGCCTAGCACGTGATCATCCGATGCTGGATCGACATACGCAATATTATGTATACTACGCCTGATATAGATCGCTTATTCCTGTAAGGATATTTCTGGAGAATTGGGTAGGCATGTCGCTTTGCTAGAAGCCAACCTCGTCTTGTAAATCGGTAAAATGTAGTACTGGTACTTACGTGTTCGGATAGTCCGACGACCGAATTTACTGCCAACATATCCGGGGATCTCATGGATCGCTTCCCGAAGATTCACTGATGACGTATGACTCACACTTTTATTAATCTGGGATTAATTAAATGAGAGAGAAAATTAATCTGGGATTAATTACGGAGATATTTTATCTGGGATAAAATATCATTTAAAGAGAGATAACGATTAATTTTGAATTAATCGATTAATTAATATATTCGATATATTAAACGAAATTGGATTTCGACGCGGAATTAAAATTAGATTTTAATTCGGGCGAACGAATTAATTTAGAATTAATTCGTTAGCGACATGAATAGTGATTTCGCTAGGCATAATCATTTAATTACGTCGCAACGGAAAATTCGTTAATTTAGAATTAGCGAACCCGAGCATGGGATTATTTGTGAGCGCATTCGCATTTCGAATTCGAGTGCGGCACGCAAGTCCAATCAAGCGTCTAATCGCTAGTCGCATCTAGCGTCACACATTCGTCAATCAAGTGATAGATGTCTTTCACTTTGAGTGATTGACGCAAGTCACTATTCATGATTGATGGGAATTGATGGAAGTGGTTGAAGCATTGAATGGCTTGACTTTTTGTATTTGATAAATCAATTTTATTTGATTTTTTGAAATAAAAAAAAGTGTATTAGATACATCAAAATCAAATACTAAAAATAATCACTTCAATCTCTCTCTCTTCTCACTTTTTGGAGCCAAATTTGCTCTCTCTCTCTCTCTCCCGCCTTGGAGGCCTTCTTCTCCCATTCACTGGTTCTGTTTTTTCCGTGAAAATGGAGAAGCAATTGAGTGATTTTGTTGCAAAATAAAAGTGCTAGCACACTCTAGGAGACATTCGAATGTGATAGGGAAACCCACCCGCGAGCTTGGAACACCATTCGAAAGCTTGGAGCTTGGATTCTTGAAGATTGAAGCCGAAAATGGGACTCCAAATCAGCTTACTGTCGAGCTTGACAGAAGGCAGAAAGTTGAACTGTTCTTCGTCGCATCTCAACCGATCGTTGTAAGTATGTTTCCGCCATATTTCTTCGTGTATTCACATGTGTTTCTTGCTTGATAATTGATCCTTGGGACTTCATAGAAACCCAACAATGGTATCTTGAGCCAATATTGAGCATGAAAATGATTTATGGTTAAAATTGGGTAAAATGTGTTTGAGCATGATTTGATGAAATTGAATGTTTAAGTATGCTTATTACATGTTTAATTGAGAATTGATTGGATCAATTTGATTAAATTTTGTTTGGAACAAATTTCCCCAATTTTTTAGGCTTGGCCGAAAATATGACGTGCCCTAATGTCTTGGTATTTTTGTTTTTTGATCATTGGATGACTTAAAACAATTGGGTAAAGTTGATTTGAGATTTAATTAGATTGAATTTTGAATTGGACAAATTTTCCCTAAATTAGTGGGCTTGGCCGAAACTAATGAATTATAAAAGTCATGGTGATTTTTGATTTCTTGATAATTGGATGTGTTGGAAATCAATTGGGAATATTGATTTAATGTTGAATTGAATTTAATTGGATTAAATTTGATTTGGACATAAAATCCCCTCCTTGGCCGAGACATATAAAGCATGGTTTATGGGTTTGATTTTTGATGAAATGTATTGGACATGTTTTGTTGTTGATGAGCATGATTAATTAGGCTAATTGATGTTTTAGAAATGTTAATTGGGTAATTAATTATGTAATGCACTTTGTTTAATTAAATTATGAAATTGGATTTTTATGGTTTAATTAAATTGGGCTTAAATTGGATTTGGGCTTGTAATGTTGTAAATGGGCTTATTGGGCTTGGTTGTACCAAGTTGGGTTTAGGCTAAATTGGTTGGATCCAATTGGGCCCAAAACCGCCTCCATAAAGCCCAAATGTGACTAATGGACCCTTAAAGTTTAATTGGGCCTAATGGGCCTAAATTGATTTCTGGGCTTATGGGGTAACTCCCGGATTGGACTTTGGTTATTCGGTTCGACCCGAGTTGACCAAAAGTCCACGCCTCAAGAAATTAATTAAAAGCCCATTGGACTTTAATTAAATTGACGTTGGACGTTAATCGGGCTTTGAGACCCGTAACGATTAAATTTGGAATTTAAGTCGTAAAGGTTCACTAATAAAGTGTAGTATTTAATTTGGAATTAAATTAAGAATTAGTATTAAATACAAATTGAATTGGATTTAATTATGTAGTTTAATTTAATTCAAGAATTCGTATTTTGAGTACTTATTCGCAAAACGAGTTTGACTCGCTCAAAATCAAATCGTTGTTTGAACATTGGATGGTCACTAATTATCAGATTAATTAATTTGATTAGATTGATTGATAACATGCTTGTGTGAATACATGGTTGCAATGCATGAATAATGTATATCAGATGGATATTAGATGGTTGGGGTAATTTTAGAAATTGTTGTAATAAATTTGATTTATTAATTGGACCTACGTGTCCAGCCTTATCACCTCCTTATTCTTTGTATTCTCTTCTCACCTATTCCCCTCAATGTAAATGAGGTTTCTTTAGAAGTGTAGTGTAATGGGTAGAAATAAATACATGTGCTAGAGGGAGAGAGAAAGAGAGAGATTTGATCTAGGATCAACGTGTAAAGTATCCATCCGCATATCATTATTATTTATTCATATGCGCTTTATTATGTGTTTAGAATGCATGTTTAAGGGTGTATGATGATGAGACCTTAACAAAGATAATAAATTGGTTGCCAATTTCACGCGAAAAATCCTCACAAAATATTAAGCGTTTTTCCTTCCATTGAGTGATTCTTACTCAAGATCTAAGACTAGCATTGTCTTGTTGGCCAAAGTCAAGGCCTTTGTCCGTCGAAGATGTGTTTGAATCACGAAAGCTTTGTTCCATATTGGTGTCTTGTCCAAGTTGTGGTTTGTTGGCCAAAGTCAAGACCACTTCTTGTCCATTGACATTGATCACGAAGCTTTCCATGGTCAATGGGTCGCGCTTGACTGGGATCACTAAGTTTGTTGTGCCAAAGCCAAGGCTTAGTTGATTCAAAGGAAAAAGGTTAGGCAATATATTGGAAATATTGGCATATATAAGATATATGTTTCGGACTTGGACGTCCCCCTACTGGATCTAGGAATTGGATTGGATCCAATTGATCTTAGAGATCTACCTAGTTAATTATCATACAATTTGTTGGCCAAAGTCAAGATTGTGTGATATTTAACGGGATCCTAGCCCACTAGGAAACACGGTTTCCCGAGTACTCGACAGATGGTTAGAGGCTCGCCGAAAATTAGTGGGAGGCAAGAATTAAATTTGCAATATTCGTTTAATTACTTGCCATACGCGCTCAAACAAATATCATTTCGTCAAATAAATTAAATGTTAGTTGGACTAATATTTAAACGTTGTTTTAATTAACAGTTTGACTGTATTCAAACTATTCATTTATAGTTGATTTTATAATTGGATTATAGTAATCAATATAATTGATTTTAATCTATTAATTATAGTTGATTAAATAGTTGGACTATAATAATCATTATAATAAATAGTATCTAAATCGTTGATTAAATAGTTGGACTATTAGAATCAAGATAAAAATGAAAGATTGACATTTAAAACATAATCCTTGGGAAAGTGTATTTAAATGGTTTAATTTTCAAATTGGGAATAAAATTTCAAGATGGTCCTGGAAAATAATAAGTTATTTTATTTGATAAAATAACATATTAAGCCTAAGCCCGGAGTTAAGCAAATAGTAGAGCATAATCTTTGGAAGATTTATGTGATGATAACTTTAGTGCTTAATCCATTAAGCTTGCCAAGTAGATTCCTTAATTTATTTGTCAGAACTAAGGGTTAGATCCTTAAAGTATGATATGAAATTGAAGGATCTTCATAGATTTATTTTAGATCTTAGAAGGAAATTGCAATTGATAACTCTTGGAGAGTTAATGACTATTCTCAAGGAAATAAAGTCAAAGTTTGCAATTAGGCAAGTAGCGCAAGGCGCACCTTACTTCGATATTCTAGAAACCCGAGGCTTGGCCAAAGGCTTCTGGAATGTGAAAAAGGGCAAAGGAAAAATCATTATAATCTTCTAGGAAGATAAAGGACATATCCCAAAATGTCTGCCTAAATGTGGCAAACGGGATCGCGGAAGTGTGACTGCCGTTTGGACAAAGCAGACACGAAGGAATTGAACAACAGGCAAGGCTCTGACTTCAAATATGTTTGTCAACAATATGTTCACTACTAGTATTAAAATTGGATTTTAAATAGTTAGTGTGGTACATAAAATATATGAATTGATGTTCAGAATCTGTTTTGAACAGGATACTGACTTCAATAGAGATTTATCTGCGAATTGAAAACGGGACGAAAGTCGCTATTTTAACCGTAGATACCTAACTTTAGGAACTACCTTCGGGTATATACCTGAATTTGGAACTGTTATAATGTAACTAGTTTGACTATAAACATTATCTCTGTATCAGTGTTTAATCTGTTGCGGATTTACCTTTATATTATAGAACACTAAAGTGTTTTATAATATAAAGATGATATTGAGATAAACACATCATATGTGAATAACAGCATTTATATTTTGAATATAAATAAATCTCAAATATATAACATGACAAACAAATAGCTCAAACTGATTTGATCAGAAGAAATTAATTGTGGCATTGTTGTCTGGGACACAATTAAACAAGACTCGTATATCCACACTTTCGAAGAGTGGGTACTATGACTGTTTTGATTCCAATCAAATAAAGTCTATGAATCTAGTTTATTAGGCCAAGTGCTTATAACACTATTTACTTGGTAAAAGTGTAAATTCCATCGATCTGTTAGCCCTAGTTCATAGTGAAGCAAGTGGGCCCATGTCTAGCTTGGATAGAAATGGATATGAATATTCCGTGACCTTTACGGATGTGGCATCGTGTTATGTAATTGTTATACAACTCACTAGAGAACAATGTAATTGTTGCTCGCCATGCGATTTTCCTGAGAGGAATACCGATATGCAGTGGTAAGTGGGAGGATAGTAAAACTCGATGAAAATTGGAGTAATACTATTCATGGCACCGATTCCTAATGGAACACAAATAGTTCATCGAGGATGAAACTATACCATTAATCTTCGAATACACAAAAACCACGTATGTCGGAGAGAGTCAGAAAACAACCTGAGGTATGAGTTTCTGATCTCACCTCATAAAGATGTCAATCTCATTGAGGTATATCAATTGACTACGTATGAAGAAGTGATACAAGGTATCGACTCCCTATTATGGCAAAGTGCCATGAGTCCGAAATGGATCCTATGTAAATCAACCAAATTTGGATACTAGTTGATGTACCGCAAGGCATTGTTCTTATTGGTACTTATAAGTCTTCAAGGAAGACATACATGGATGGCAACATACCAACGTATAAAGCTAGGCTTTTAGCGGAAAGGTATCGTTATCAACATTATGTTGATTTCGATTCAACATTTTAACTGTTGCCATGGTAAATCCATTTGGATAATGCTTGCTTTTGCTGCATGTTTCACTTATGAAATATGACAGCTGGAATGCCAAAATCGCTTTCCTTAAAGGAAACCTTTTGGAGGATGTTTACAACATCCTGTCGATTTTGTCGTACCAAAACTAGCAAACAAGGTTTACAGGTTATTCGATCCATTTTTGGATTGAAGCAAGCATTAGGTTCTTAGAATTATCGTTTTGATGTAATCATAATAGTTTATGATTTAATTCAAAACGAAAATGATTCTTGTGTATATATGAGGGTTAGTGGGAGCGCACTGACAATCGTTGTCCTATAAAATAATGATAATATGTCATTTCTTGGAAATGATATTCCCATAATAAAAACAATCGGCGAAAGCTTGGCTTTCGAATACTCTCCGAGAAATCGTACATTGAAAAATGTACGTGACCTGGTGTCTCATACGCTTTGAGCATATGCAGTCACAAACAGGCCAATCCAAGTGATAGTCACTGGATTGATGTTAAGAACATCCGTTAGTATCTTAGAGAACTAAGGATGTTGTCTTAGTCTATGGAGAAGGAGAACTTGAAGTGACTGGGATCACTGTAGCAAGTTTCCAAACCGATAAAAACGACTCTAAGTCGTAACAACGGTACTATACAGTTTGAATAACGGAACAGTGAGCTGGAAATCTTCCAAGCAAGATATTGTTATCGTATAAACAACAAATACGGGTTATTGCTGCTGTTGAGGCAGCAATAGAAGCCATTTAGGTCGATAATAAATCTAATTAGATTAGAAATAATTCTGTTAGCAGCTGAGCTAGGCTCAGCACAGGCTAAAGAATTAATGGTCTCATCAACGATCCAGATATATACTTCGATATTCATCTGATTCGTTCGGATCATACATCATGGCGATGTGATGATCGAATAAATCACATCAGATGATAATCATGCAAATCCGCTGACGAAACCTTTCCTCAGCAATTTGAGCCAACCGTACATAGTTCGGGTGGTAGACACTCGAGTGACTGGCTATAGGCCAAATGGGAGATTGTTGGACAATTATGACCCATAGCATCACTATTTGTACAGATCATGGTGTTGTTGTACAAATTAACTATGTGACAAAGGAGATTGCTCTCTTATCATTTGTGATTAGATCACAAAGATGTATAAATCATAGGAGGTCCCTATGATTTGTTCCTGGATTGAGAATGATATGAGACAGTATCAGTCCACGAAGGATAAATCATTAAATATCCCTAGTCAGAGTATTATCGAGATTGGACATCGATAAATACGTAAAAGACTAGTATTACACTTGTGCGCGTTGTGAGGGCATAATGACATAGTTCTCATATATTTGGGTATAGGATACTCATGCAAGTGTAATAGGAGGTTGTGTTTTATCGATGGTACAGGAAACAGCTTCGCTCTGGTAGTATGACTATGTGTCTATGGAAGTCCGAAATCAGGGTAGGTGTATTTGGTCTTAACCTGAGACTTGCACCGCTAATATGATGAGTGGTAAATCTATCACTATTTCCCACTCATTTAACCTAATATTTTGTATAAGTTTCTTGAGTTTTGAGAATATTGTGATGTGTTTTGTGTTATTTTGTAGATAAATAAAATTTCAAGACACTCTGGAGGTGATTTGGGCCAAAACAGTGAAATTGGACGAAAAGGGCATTTTGGTAATTTCCCGCGTCGTGACGCCAAGACCTTCAGCGTCACGACACCTAACGTGCGCCGAACAGTGCTAACGTGCACTGGGTCCACGTGTCAGAATCTGAGAAAAGTTTGACTTTGCTAACGTGCGCCGTGCCACGTGTCACCATCACAGCCGATCTGCTAAAATACACCTTGCCACGTGTCAGCATCCTACGGTGCCGACAGTCACCATCGCCACGTATGCCACATGTCACTCCACGTCATTGCCACGTCATCAGCCACATCACTAGGTTGACCAAGTCAAACTGCCACCTCACCGCCACTTCATCATCAACCAATCAGGAAGTGCCACGTGTAAAAATCCTACGGTGCAGACAGTCTCTTTCCCACGTATCGCCACGTCAGTGCTACGTCAACATCAATCATTAAGTCTCTAATCCTTATCTGACACGTGGCGGATAAAAATCTCATCGACCAATCAGAAGCTGCCACGTCTCACAATAATTGAAGCCCAACCACTCTGCCACGTGTCACCTTATCATCTTATCCAGAATCTGCAAACCGACGAACCAGAGCGTGCTGACACGTGGCGGATAAAAATCTCATCGACCAATCAGAAGCCGCCACGTCTCACAATAATTGAAGCACAACCACTCTGCCACGTGTCACCTTATCATATTATCCAGAATCTGTAAACCGACAAACCAGAGCGTGCCATGTCGACAGAAGCTGGCGTAGCGACGCCAAGACCTTCAGAATCGCGACGCCCAGAGCCTACCAGGGCCTATAAATTCAGCTCGAAATTTCAGTTTTAGAGGCACCACACTCTCTCTTCTCTTTGATGTAAAGAGAGAGTTTCTCTCTCTAGTTTCTTTTATTTTTTTAGTTTTTATTTTTGTAAATAATTTTAATTACGTTTTGTAAATATAGTAATTTACTTTTTTACTTTTTACAGTTTTTACTATTCATCATGAGGAAGTAACTTCCCCCCAGCTAGGGTGAAAGGTAATTCTTTTACTGTTACTAATTAGATTAATCTCCCTTAAAAATAATATATTCACAATTTAAAATATTGACTTAAAAAGGATACCGCCAGATTGGTCGGTTGGTAGTTCATTTTAATCTGGTTTAAACCTGACTAATCAAGGATACCGCCAGATTGGTCGGTTGGTAATTTAATTTTGGTTCCGCCTTTATGGCTGGTTAGACTTAATTTGACTTAATCAGGTTACCGCCTGTATGGCTGGTTGGAAAAAGAATCACAAGTTAATATATTATATTAAGGGAGATATCTAAATAGTAAATAGTAAAAGTAATTCCTTTTACCTTAGCATTTTATTTTACTTTTCAGCTTTTACTTTATGTCTTTTACTTTTCAGCATTTTTACTTTATGTCTTTTACTTTTAAGTCTTTACTAGCCCTAGTTATGTGTTAGTTATCTGGGGTTGTGATGAATTCTAATATCACCGGTTTATAAGAGGTTATTTTATAGTTTGGGTAATTTAAAGGTTTACTTATTAAGTCTTAAGCTTAATACTTCTTGTTGTCTGATCACCAATAAGATTGATGTGGTAAATCTAAAATGAACTAGACATAGGGATTCTAGTTTTCAGCCTTAGACTTAATAGCCCACGATCTTCCTTGAGGATAGATAACCCTTTAATAGATTTCCTTACAGGATAGACATATACCTGTCGGGCGGGGGTAGCCATAATTGGAACTTAAACTTAATGAATCCATATAATTTGGTTGACATAGACATATGGTTCAGTTGGGTTAAACTGGGTATTTGCGTCTGACCATCGATATAGGCTTTTGCATAATTTCGTGTTCCATGTTAGTAAACTGATTTATTACACAAACATAAAATAATCACTTCATCTTTTAAAAGATGTTAGAATGATTCACAACCCTAGATCTTTGAGTCTTTTGTTATTTTCCTTAGTATTTTCTTTTGTCTTTTTATTTATTTATTTATTTAGCAAACCTACAATCAACCAAATCAATCAAGCAATCATTCTCTTCTCCCTCAATTAGATATCTGTAAATAAATAGATTCAATAATTAATAACAACAGTAGGAATTAAGTTCTCGTGGGATCGATATTTTTATACTACTTGAACGATACGTACGCTTGCGTTATACGAGTGTGTTTACGCCGGTCAAGTTTTTGGCACCATTGCCGGGGACTTATTTTTCTTGAGTTATTAATTTTGAAGCTATCTAATTTACTTGTATCTAATTTTCTTTATCTGTAATTTTTATTTCCTTCTTTTATTTTTCAGGTGATTGAAAAATGGAACATTACTGGGTGATTGAGAGATTACGAGCCTTACAAGAAGATACACCCCACATCTGGGAGCAACAGTCCGGTTTTCTGAGGACTGTTGTCCAACCCAACAACTATCACTGGATGCCAGAACCAAGCAATACTTCATTTGCTCAACAGAACGTAATGGGGAGATGTGACATATGTAATGGTAACCACCCGAGAGATTATTGCGAGTACAACTACTATTCAGGGTGGCAGAGCTATCAAGATCCTTCATGGTATGATGAGCCATCACATTTCACAGAACCACATTTTCCATCTTATCCACCACCCACCTACAATGATCTTCATCAACAACCAGAACCATCAGAGGAAGATCAGTTGCTAAACATGCTCAAATATATGTTCATGAAACGAAAAGAAAAGTTGGATACAATGTTTGAAACATGCCAGAATCAATTTGAAAGTATTCAGAGACAATCAGAATTCATTCAGAGACTGACAGATCAAACGAGACAGTTACCTCAAGAAGAATTATCAGATGAAACTGAAAAAGCCTTCAAGTACCCAGAGATCCACAATGACACCTTTACAGAGGAGGAGGCTGAGCAGTACCAACAACCAGAGGTATCCGTTCAGGAGCCCGAACCGGTAAAGTCTCTATTTGACTTTTATTATTCAGATTCTGACGAAGATGAGGCTAATCTATTTTTACCAACTGCACCAACAACGGAGGATCAAACTTTTAATCCTCAAAATGAAGATCTTGAAGCATGCTTTACACTGATGTTTGAAGAAGATCTATCTGAACCATCCATTCCAGTCGTATCAGAGGATGAATACCTAATGTCAGAAACATCTTTGCATCCTCAGGTTGACAATTTTGAAGCATGTATTTCACAGATGACAGATGAAGAGCTGAATACGGAAATTTTACAATTCATCTGTGAAGAAAAGGTGGAGCAAGAAGCAGAGCAAATGGAGGAGAAAATGTCTGGCTTTAATAAAGATCCAGAGTATTCAGGAGAAACATCGTTATTTTGGGGAGTACAAATCAAAGATATCGCCCAAAAGCTTGACAGAATGGAACTCCCATTCCAAGTCAAGCATCATACGAGACCTCCTGATTTTCTTTCTTTCTTTGCAGGAACCACTGGAGCAACAAGGAGCAAAACGGTGGCACAAGCACTGAATGGGACAAAACTATTTTTGCCACTTTTCTGTTGGAAGAGACCCTTCAAAAGCAACGCTCACGGGATTATCTTTAATCGGACATCCAAAACAACATTGAAACCTCTTTAACAGATGAATTTCAGTCACGTCTGGCTGAAGACGAAAAATTTAGCGCTAGCAGGGAGGCAACCCATGTAATTTGTTGTAATTTCTGTTTTCATATTTTGTGTATACATGTTGTAGAGTTTTTAATTTTGTGTGTTATTTTTGTAGGGAAAAGCACAAACGGAGCATTTTAAGACAGAATGAATGGTGTTTGGCAATCACAAAGATGAGAAACAATTCATTAGCGATGGCTGAGTAAAGAATTAATTCTTGAGACGCATCCTAATGAATTTATACCAAACGAGTGGTGTATTGCGTACACAATTCTGTTGCCTTAATTATTGCTTTGTTTTGCTTTTATGTTGTAATTATCTTTATTTTCGTAGACAGTATCCAGTCTTTTTTACCTTTCACGATTTCTTTTGTTGTTTAGCTAACAATCGTCCTTTGGAAGATATTAGTGCTATTATTGCTCACCCTTTTCAGGTATTATAAATTCAGCCCGTCATTGCACTTTTGAAGGCATCCAGAGTTGATAAAGAAATACATAAAAAATGGAAGCCACTTCAAGAAGACGAGTTGAAAACTCCTGTGTGTTTTGCGGTAGTAGTGTTGGAACTAAGCCACAATACGTTGAAACAGCACATGAATTGGGTCGAGTCTTAGCTGCAAGAAATATGCACTTAATTTATGGCGGAGGAAATCTTGGACTTATGGGGATCGTTTCAAAGGCTGTACAGGAAGGAGGCAGTCACGTTTTGGGAATCATCCCAAAACCCTTGGCAGAGGCAAATCTTATTGAACCATCAAACGGAGAGGAACTGATCGTGCCAGGTATGTCTGAACGACTGGTAGAAATGATTAACTGTGATGATGCTTTTATCGCTTTGTCAGATGGCTTGGGCATATTGGAGGAAATATTTATAGTTCTATCTTGGGTGAACCTGAACATACACCAGAAACCGCTTGGACTATTTAACGTTGATGGATTTTATGATTTTCTTTGTGTGTTTCTTGATGATGCTCGGAGAAATGGGTTCGTGTCAAAACCTTTGAAAGAACTCCTCTTTACTGCCAGAACTGCTCCAGATCTAATAGACCAACTCGTAGCCTATGAACCACAAGTTGACCCTATCCTTTCAAAGATAAATTGGTTCGAGGACGATCGTGGTAAGAGGCGTAGGATTAATCTGGATCTTAACCTTTAATTTCCTGTAGATTTTCAGCTAACCAGGTACGACCTTCTTAACTCTCCTTTTACTGTTTAAGACATTGGGGACAATGTCTCATTTAGGTTTGGGGGAGAGAATTAGTTGATCAGTACCTTGTTTTTAGTTTGTGTGTTATTTTTTATTTTTAGTCCAAACTTTTTCGAAAAATGAAAATTTTTCAAAAATTACAAAAATATTTTGCATTTTTATTTTGACTAAAAAGGTGAAATTAGTAAGAGATAGCTGAGTAAGGAGTTTCCACTCCTGAGACGTATCTCAAACCTATTTCGAAACAAGTTAATTTTTGTTTATTTCATTTTAAATTATTTAATTTGTAAATTCTCCTTAACACTGACTAAAATGGACCTTCATATGCTCAGTTGGCAGGTATTATCAACATGCATAGTAACATACGGACATGAACTGTAATTGAAAAGTTTGTAATATTCAGTGCTCTAGTTTAATTGGAGGAAACATCTCAAAAAGTGATGGGGTAAAAAAAATAATAAAAAAAATCTGAGATCCGAGTTATTAAGTCTGTAAGGGTGTTTTAACACCTAGTGCCCTAAAACCAACTGGTTTGGGAGTCACTGGCCTAAAGCTCGCTACATGGATCAAAGATGCTGCAAAAATATATATATATGAAGTCTGAGTAATTAAGTCTGTAGGGGTGTCTTAACACCTGGTCCCCTAAAGCCAACTGGTTTGGGAGCCACCGACCCAACACTCGTTACATAGATGGAAGGTATTGTATATAAATAAAAAAATAGAGAAAAAATCAGAAAAATCAGAAAAATTATTCCATTGCTACAAAAAGGTGTGAAATCTGATAGAACTTTAGGACAAAAATATTACTCTCTTATCAATTGCACTTATGACTGTTGTGGGCAAAAATGAGTTGTTTAATACTGTGTATATGGAGAATGGTAAATATAATCGGAGAATTTATTTATTCGGTAATTTAGAAAGAAACAAAACAACTAATAATTTGGAGTAGAAATTTCACCTGATTAGTCACTAACTTCTTTATTCTCTTTTCGCTTGTCTTTTTACTTTTGTGTGCATTAGTTTCACTACCTTTTTACTTTTGTAAAATGTTTGTGGGTATCATTGCTGTAAACCCTCACGAGACTACAACTCGTCCACTAGGGACACCTAGGGGTTTAAAGGCTTGTTGCATACGCTAAATGCAACCGTGATCCCTACGAAAGTGGCTTAGTTAAATTTTATGTTATTATGTTCTTTTATTTTATGTTTTGCTCGAGGACTAGCAAAATGTTAGGTTTGGGGGTGTGATGAGTGGTAAATCTATCACTATTCCCACTCATTTAACCTAATATTTTGTATAAGTTTCTTGAGTTTTGAGAATATTTTGATGTGTTTTGTGTTATTTTGTAGATAAATAAAATTTCAGGACACTCTGGAGGTGATTTGGGCCAAAAGAGTGAAAATTAGATGAAAATGGCATTTTGGTAATTTCCCGTGTCGCGACGCCAAGACCTTCAGCGTCGCGACGCCTAATGTGCGCCGAACAGTGCTAACGTGCGCCGGGTCCACGTGTCAGAATCTGAGAAAGTTTGACTTTGCTAACGTGCATCGTGCCACGTGTCACCATCACAGTCGATCTGCTAAAATGTGCCTTGCCACGTGTCAGCATCCTACGGTGCCGACAGTCACCATCGCCACGTGTGCCACGTGTCACTCCACATCATTGCCACGTCATTGCCACGTCATCAGTCATATCACCAGGTTGACCAAGTCAAACAGCCACCTCACCGCCACGTCATCATAAGCCAATCAGGAAGTGCCACGTGTCGAAATCCTACGGTGTCGACAGTCTCTTTCCCACGTGTCGCCACGTCAGCATCAATCATTGAGTCTCTAATCCTTATCTGACATGTGGCGGATAAGAATCTCATCGACCAATCAGAAGCCGCCACGTGTCACAATAATTGAAGCCCAACCACTCTGCCACGTGTCACCTTATCATCTTATCCAGAATCTGCAAACCGACGAACCAGAGCGTGCCACATCGATAGAAGCTGGCGTAGCTACGCCAAGACCTTCAGCGTCGCGACGCCCAGAGCCTACCAGGGCCTATAAATTCAGCTCGAAATTTCAGTTTTAGAGGCACCACTCTCTCTCTTCTCTTTGATGTAAAGAGAGAGTTTCTCTCTCTAGTTTCTTTTATTTTTTTAGTTTTTTTTTTAGTTTTTAGTTTTGTAAATAATTTTAATTACGTTTTGTAATATAGTAATTTACTTTTTTACTTTTTACAATTTTTACTATTCACCATGAGGAGGTAACTTCCCCAGCTAGGGTGAAAGGTAATTCTTTTAATGTTACTAATTAGATTAATCTCCCTTAAAAATAATATATTCACATTTAAAATATTGACTTAAAAAGGATACCGCTAGATTGGTCGGTTGGTAATTCATTTTAATCTGGTTTAAACCTGACTAATCAAGGATACCGCCAGATTGGTTGGTTGGTAATTTAATTTTGGTTCCGCCTTTATGGCTGGTTGGACTTAATTTGACTTAATCATGTTACCGCCTGTATGGCTGGTTGGAAAAAGAATCACAAGTTAATATATTATATTAAGGAGATATCTAAATAGTAAATAGTAAAAGTAATTTCTTTTACCTTAGCATTTTATTTTACTTTTCAGCTTTTACTTTATGTCTTTTACTTTTCAACATTTTTACTTTATGTCTTTTACTTTTAAGTCTTTACTAGCCCTAGTTATGTGTTAGTTATATGGGGTTGTGATGAATTCTAATATCACCGGTTTATAAGGGGTTATTTTATAGTTTGGGTAATTTAAAGGTTTACTTATTAAGTCTTAAGCTTAATGCTTCTTGTTGTCTGATCACCAATAAGATTGATGTGGTAAATCTAAAATGAACTAGACATAGGGATTTTAGGTTTCAGCCTTAGACTTAATAGCCCACGATCTTCCTTGAGGATAGATAACCCTTTAATAGATTTCCTTACAGGATAGACATATACCTACCGGGCGGGGGTAGCTATAATTGGAACTTAAACTTAATGAATCCAGATAATTTGGTTGACATAGACATATGGTTCAATTGGGTTAAACCGGGTATTTGCGTCTGACCATCGACAAAGGCTTTTGCATAATTTCGTGTTCCAGGTTAGTAAACTGATTTATTACACAAACATAAAATAATCACTTCATCTTTTAAAAGATATTAGAATGATTCACAACCCTTGATCTTTGAGTCTTTTGTTATTTTCCTTAGTATTTTCTTTTGTCTTTTTATTTATTTATTTATTTAGCAAACCTACAATCAACCAAATCAATCAAGCAATCATTCTCTTCTCCCTCAATTAGATATCTGTAAATAAATAGATTCAATAATTAATAACAACAGTAGGAATTAAGTCATCGTGGGATCGATATTTTTATACTACTTGAACGATACGTACGCTTGCGTTATACGCGTGTGTTTACGCCGGTCATAATACTTGCGACAATCAATATACTTTGGTTTTGGTCGTCCAGGGCTTTAACCGGTTTTTGTGTATGCCTCTTCTGAGTATATCGAGAATCGTAGTGTGTTGGGTGTGATGTCAAGACGGAAGTATCACTCCAGTCATAGTGGAGATGATGGTCACGTAGGATACGGGACTGGTTCTCTTAAATGCTGCAGCTATCGGGATATTATGACAAGGTCATGTATATCCGATTATAGAGACTAGTTACCAGACATCCGACATGTGCTTCGTATGGGGCAAACACAATTCTAGCCCCAGGCCTAGCACGTGATCATCCGATACTGGATCGACATACGCAATACTATTTATACTACGCCTGATATAGATCGCTTATTCCTCTTAGGATATTTCTGGAGAATTGGGTAGGCATGGCGCTTTGCTAGAAGCCAACCTTGTCTTGTAAATCGGTAAAACGTAGTACTTGGTACTTACTTGTTCGGATAGTCCGAAGACCGAATTTACTGCCAACATATCCGGGATCTCATGGGTCGGTTCCCGAATATTCACCGATGACGTATGACTCGCACTTTTATTAATTTGGGATTAATTAAATGAGAGAGAAAATTAATCTGGGATTAATTACGGAGATATTTTATCTGGGATAAAATATCATTTAAAGAGAGATAACGATTAATTTGGAATTAATCGATTAATTAATATATTCGATATATTAAACGAAATTGGATTTCGACGCGGAATTAAAATTAGATTTTAATTCGGGCGAACGAATTAATTTAGAATTAATTCGTTAGCGACGTGAATAGTGATTTCTCTATGCATAATCATTTAATTACGTCGCAACGGAAAATTCATTAATTTTGAATTAGCGAACCCGAGCCCGGGATTGTTTGCGAGCGCATTCGCATTTCGAATTCGAGTGCGGCATGCAAGTCAAATCAAACGTCAAATCGCTAGTCGCATCTAGCGTCACATCATTCGACAATCAAGTGATAGATGTCTTTCACTTTGAGTGATTGACGCAAGTCACTATTCATGATTGATGGAAGTGGTTGAAGCCTTTAATGGCTTGACTTTTTGTATTTGATAAATCAATTTTATTTGATTTTTTGAAATAAAAAAAGTGTATTAGATACATCAAAATCAAATACCAAAAATAATCACTTCAATTCTCTCTCTCTTCTCAAGTTTTGGGAGCCAAATTTGCTCTCTCTCTCTCTCGGCCTTGGAGGCCTTCTTCTCCCCTTCACTGGTTCTGTTTTTGCCGTGAAAATGGAGAAGCAAATTAGTGATTTTGTTGCAAAATCACAGTGCTAGCACACTCTAGGAGACATACGAATGTGATAGGGAAACCCACCCGCGAGCTTGGAACACCATTCGAAAGCTTGGAGCTTGGATTCTTGAAGATTGAAGCCGAAAATGGGACTCCAAATCATCTCACTGCCGAGCTTGACAGAAGGCAGAAAGTTGAAGTGTTCTTCGTCGCATCTCAACCGATCGTTGTAAGTATGTTTCCGCCATATTTCTTTGTGTATTCACATGTGTTTCTTGCTTGATAATTGTTCCTTGGGACTTCATAGAAACCCAACACATTTATCCCGCCTCCCTCCATATTTTTTCAAGTGGTCACGCTAGAGACATAAACAGTCATCGATAATTATAAGATGCGCTTCTTCCGAATGGGATAAGAGAATTCCTATTATTTTCGTTTCTTCTACTATATCTCTTTTCTTCTCTTAATTGAATAAGTAATTGGAAAATAAAATAGCAAGTACAAAAATGAGTAATAACCCCCAGTAGAGACTGGTACGGTTCAATTCAACATTTTGTTCGTTCGGGTTTGATTGTGTCATAGCTCTCTAATTCAATTAGAATTATCGTTGGATCAACTGCATTGCTGATATTGACCCCAAAAAAGAAACGGTAGGTACAGCTAGTCTGTGCACAGCTACCATCGCACTGTAAAAATTGGATAGGTTCGATCTATGGTCATTGGGTCCACCTAAAAAGATCTACTAAATCCGTTGAGTTGTTCCAAAGAATCAAAACGGTTGGTTATTAATGGAATTCCTTGTCGGCTCTCTATAAAATACTCGTTTGGGCGAGGGCTTCCAAACACATCGTAAGCTAACCCCGTACTGACGAATAACCAACCCGCAATGAATAAGGAAGGTATAGTAATGCTATGAATGACCCAGTATCGAATACTGGTAATAATATCATCAAAAGAACATTCTCTTGTGCTTCCAGACATGCTGAGCTCCATATATTCTTGTACAATGAAAGGGCGATCGATTCCTTAAAAGATAAGATCAGTAAATGAAATTCACTGAATTTGAATCTTTGTGAGATCGTCAATATAGTACCGAGGGTTTTTTTAGAATATACCGAATCAGTATAGCTATCATTCTTCTGCCACAACAACGCAATTTCAATCGGTATCGAAATGCAGTGCTAGAAAATTTCTTTCTTCTTTTCTTCTTGCTGGTCGATGTATAACTATGTACTATTCATACTATTCAATATAAAATTCCTCAAATTTATGGGGTTTCTTTTGTCTCCATTTCCATTATTGTCTTCGGACCCGAAATTCAAAATCAAGTAAAATGGAAATCCTACGGATTATTTTCTAATAATTCATGATGGAGATTATCATATTTCCCCATTTCAATTAGATATGAAATCTACAAATCCCATTTTCGTAGATTTAGAATTTTTTGTTGTAATTCTCCTTTTTTTTCAAGGACTTGGTTAGTTGTACAGAAACAAGTAATGGTGGGAGATAGAATTCGATAAAAATAAACGAACGAGAAAACTTCCTAAAAGAATTCTAATAATCTAGATTTGTGATGCCCACGTTGTTGTATTAGATCCAAAGGTTCTTTCTTGACCTAACTACAACGTGCAGGTTTTATCCTTTATATAGAATATGGAAAGACAAAACGGAAAATCTATAAAGGAAAAGCGAAGAGGAATTTTTAGTTTTAGAATCGAATTGAACCGAAATAAAAATGTGATTTTTTGAGTGATCTGATTGTACGATACCTTTTTTGAGGCATTGGAAATAAAATAGTAAAAAAAGAAATAAAGTAAAGCAAAAGATATTTAAAGTATTAAAAAGTAAAGAAAAAGTATTCTAAGGGCACTCTTTAGTCGAAAATGTATTGATACAATAAAAAATCAAAATACAAAATCGAAGCGATTCCCCTTTGAAATGAAGTTAGATGGCATAGTTTTTATTATTATTTTAATATTAGTTGACTCAATAGTTGCCCACTAAATCCGTTGATTCGAAATCGTGGGATGGGTCGGTGTAAAAGACGATAAATTGATTTCTTTTTCTATGCCTGTCACTCATGTTTGTTAGTACCTTCTAGAATACTTGAAGAATAAAAAACTTGCAATTGAAGGTATTCTTTCAATTGGTAGGTATTTTTGCTTATCCTCGTATCGTTCAAAACTTGAAACTTAGGGAAGTGTTTTATAAACATATGTATAAAAAGAACATATTGCCTTTAGCTCTGTCATGCCTACTATAACTAGTTATTTTGGTTTTCTACTAGCGGCTTTAACTATAACCTCGGCACTATTTCTTGGTATGAGTAAGATATGACTTATTTGAAATTAATTGAATGAATAATTCATAAAAAGAAATCTTTATGTGGTATTCCACATATTGTCTAGTTCCTTGCTATACCACGTTAATTCTGAATTATTGGTTATTGAGATTCCTAGGCAAGACGGGTTAATATTTAGGGATAGATATTACCCCTCTTTTTATCCTTTCAAAAAAAAACTAAAATTCAAATGATTGGAGTCTTTCTATTTGGAATCGTCTTAGGTCTAACTCCTATTACTTTGGCTGGATTATTCGTAACTGCATATTTACAATACATACGTGGTGATCAGTTGGACCTTTGATTAATTAACATCTCTTTTTTTAACTGACCCTCTCCTTTCTTTAATTTAATCTGAGGGGGAGGTCAGGGCAGGGTCAATTTCAGATTGTTGTTCAATGATTTCAGTTCAGCGTGTGTGATTTTCGATCTAAGACTAAGACAACAAGAGCGGAATCACGCTCTGTAGGATTTGAACCTACGACATTGGGTTTTGGAGACCCACGTTCTACCGAACTGAACTAAGAGCGCTTTTTTATCACAACGGAAAAGACTGGAAATAAGTAATAAGTTGATTTTTCTTACCCCCAACAATTCTTGTATATGTATACTATCATATATAATAAAATGGAAGATTTTGTATGTCAAAATTAGAAATCGATCTAAAAAAAAGAATCTTGTGTTACTCCTGCTCTGAGCGGTAATTGGTAGGGATGACAGGATTTGAGCCTTCTGGTACATCAACCAGTGTCCAAACATGGTTGGTATAGATAGAATCTATTTTTGACTTCATGACACCTTGCCATAAAGCGGAGTCGATACCTTGTATCGCTTCCTCATACATAGCAGGTTCATCTTCCTCAATGAGATTAATATCTATTTGAGGTGAGATCAGAAACTCATACCTCTAAGGTTATTTTCTGACTCTCTCCGACCTACGCGGTTCTTGTGTATTAGAAGATTGTAGAACAGTCTCATCTCTGATGAACTGTCCGTGTTCCGTGAGGGGATCAGTGTCTGGAACAGTATCACTCTGATTTTCATCCACTGCATTTAGGAATTCCTCTAAGGAAAATCGCATGGAGAGCAACAAAAATTTTATTCTCTTATGGGTTGTGGAAATAATATCCTTTGGTTTCCCTAGGATAACCAATTACAAATAGGCACTTATCCGATTTGGGTTCTAGTTTGGTACCATCCAAACGTTTAATATATGCCCAGCATGCCCAAATCTTCAAGAATCAGAAACTCGATTTCTTTCCTGTCCATATTTCATATGGAGTTCGTCCAACAGACTTTGACGAAACCTTATTCAAAATAAGTATTGCATTGTTCAATGCGTATCCCCTGAAGGAAATTAGTAGCTCAGTGTGGCTCATTATTGACCTTACCATGTCCAACAAAGTTCGGTTTTCTCCATTCGGACACACCACTCAATTGAGGTGTTCCGGGATGAGTCCATTGTGAAAGAATACCATACTCTTTCAAGTAATCGAGAAACTCATTGCTCAAGTATTTTCCACCACGATTCAACCGTGATGTTTTAATACTTTTATCGGACTGTTTTTCTACTTCGTGTAGAAACTCTTTGAATTTATCAAAAGTTTCCGGCTTGTGTTTCATAAGATACACATAACCATAATGCGATGTAACATCCATAAAGGTTACGAAGTATTCATAGCCACCTCTAGCCTAACTAGACATGGGCCCACATACATCACCATGAACGGGGCTAACAATTCGGTGGCACATACACCTTTACCGCTAAAAGGCATTTTAGGCACTTTACCCAATAAACAAGATTCGCAGACGTCATATGAATTAAGATCAAATCCGTCTAAATAATCACTCTTCGAAAATGTGGATATACGAGTTTTGTTAATGTGTTCCAAACGACAATGTCACAGATAAGTTTCACATGTCTTACTCAATTTGAGTCTTTTGTTTATCATGTTATATGTTTGAGATTCATTTATATTCAAAATATAAAGACTATTATTAACATCTGTTGTACATATCAAAATGTCATCTTTATATACAAAACAACCAGTGTTCCAGAATACAAAGGTACACCCGCAACAGGTTAAACAAAATATAGAGATGATGTTCCTAGTCAAACTGGGTATAAAATAACAGTCACTTAATGTAATTACATGCCCCAAGGGCAGATACAATACATAGGTCCCAACGGCCAAAACAGTGACTCTCGTCCCGTTTCCAACTCGTAGGTCGATCTCATCTGAAACTAGTCTCCTACTAATCAACAGATCATGCATATCAGTACATATGTGAGTACCACATCCAGTATCAAAAATCCAATTTTTGTAACTAGTAGTGGACATGTTTATAACAAACATACCTGAAGCTGGAGCCTTGCCCGTCTTCACTTCCTTCAACTCTACCTTGTACTCACGACAGTCACGTTTCCAGTGACCCTGTTTGCTACAATGTAGGCAGACGTCTTGGGATATGTCCTTAGTCTTCCCAGAAAACTATGATGATTTAGCCTTGCTCTTTTTCTTCTTTTTCTTCACACCTCCAGAAACCTTCGGCCAAGCCTTGGCCTTCTGAGATGTCGAAGTAAGATGCGCCTCGCTCTTCTTGCCCTTTAGAAGCTCTGGCTCTGCTTCTTTCAACATCGCCATTAACTTTCCAATAGTGTTTTCTTGGTTCATCATATTATAGTTCATGACGAACCCGCCCCAGCAGTCCGGCAGAGACTGTAAGATCAAATCTATGGAAGTCTCAGCCTCGAAGGTTATGCCCAGCTGACCTAGCTATTCGATGTCAGCAATCATATGCGACACATAGTGCTCGACAGATCTACCCTCTGACATACGCGAGCGAAAGAGCTTCTTTTGCAATTCATACTTATGTAATCTAAGATTAGATCTGTGAAGACCCTTCAATTTCAACATCATACTATAACGAACCAATCCTTTGTTCTGACGACGAAATTGAGGAGTCATTACAGCTAGCATGATGGATTGAGCACTAAATTTATCATCACGATGAGTCTTCCAAAGCTCATGCTCTACTATTTGCTCAACTCCGGGCTCAGGCCCGAGAGGTTTCTCTATGACATAGAGTAACTTCTCGGCTCCCAGGACAATCCTGAGATTCATCTCCCAATCTGGAAAATTAGCGCCGTTAAAGACATTATCGCCCATGACGATGTCTCTAACGCTAATCTTTCCAGCCATCTCGATTGCAATAGTCCAACTATCCAATCAATGATTTCTGGTACACTCAAAATGTAATGGTTACTATATTCCAACTATATAACCAACTACAAGTGCAGTGGTGTGAAAACAGTCCAACTGTTCAATGAAAGTAATAAAAGATATTAGTCCAACTAATATATATTTATAACGAAAATAAAAGAGCGCGTTTAGCAAGTATTAAACGAAATTATAAATTTAACACTGGCCTCCCACTATTTTTCGGTGAGCCTTTAACCCTCTGTTGAGTACTCGGGAAACCTAGTTTCCTAGTGGGCTAGGATACCGTTAAATAACACACAACCTTGACTTTGGCCAACAAGTTGTATGAAACTTAACTAGGTAGATCTCTAAGATCAATTAGATCTCATCCAATTCCAAGATCCGGTAGGTGGACCTCCAAGTCCAAAACATATATCCAATATATCATCCTAACATTTTCCTCTGAATCAACTAAGCCTTGGCTTTGGCTCAACAAGCTTAATGATTCCAGTTAAGCGCAACCCATTGACAGTGGGAAAGCTTCGTAATCCACGTCGATGTATAGAAGTGACCTTGACTTTGGCCAACAAGTCACAACTGCCCAAGACATGTGATATATAACAAAGCTTTCGTGGTTCAAACACATCTGCGATGGACAATGATCTTGACTTTGGCCAACAAACCAATGCCAATCTTGGATCTTGAGAAAGAACCACTCAATGGAAGGAAAACGCTTAATATTAAAGTGAGGGTTTTTCGCGTAAATTGGCAAGCAATTTATTATCTTTGATTAGGTCTCATCATACACACTTAAACATGCATTCTAAAAGCATAATAAGGCGCGATTAAAATAATAATGATATGCGGATGGATATATAATACAATTTGTTCCTAGAACAAATCACTCTCTTTCCTTTCTCCCGCTAGCACTTTACATACTTCTACCCAATTACATAATACATTAGAGAAACCTCATTTGAATTGAGGGGAATTGGTGAGAAGAGAAATACAAAGATATAAGGAGGTGAAAGGCTGGGCACGCTGGTCCAATTTAATAAATAAGTACCATACTTACAATAACTTCCAAAATTACCCCCACTCATCTAATATCCATCGGATATACATTATTCATACAAATACATCCAAGTATTCACACAAAGCATGTTGTTCAATCAATCTAATCCAATTAATTAATCTTTAATTAATGACCATCCAATGTTCAAACAACGATTTGATTTGCGCGAGTCTAACTCGTTTAAGAATAAATACTCAAAGTACGTATTCTTGAATTATATCGAACTATAATTTTAAATCCAATTTAAATTGTATCCAACACTAATTCGAATTTAATTCCAAATTAAATAATTACACTTATAATAATGCCTTTTAGACTTGGATTCCAAATCCAATCTAAATGGGTCTCAAAGGCCCAATTAGTATCCAATACTATTCAATTAAAGTCCAATGGGCTTTCAATTAATTTTTTAGGCATAGGCTTTGGCCATTATGGATCAAACCCAAGATGTCAAGGCCAAAGTTAGGAATCACCATATGCCACAAAATCAATTTAGGCCCATTAGGCCCAATTAAATTTTAAAGGCCCAAAAGTCATATTTGGACTTTATGGAAATGGTTTTAGGCCCAATTGGATCCAACTCAATTGTCCAAAACCAAACTTGGCCCAACCAAGCCCATTAGCCCAAATATAAAAAATTAGCCCAATCCAATTTTAAAGACTAATTTATATTAACATAATATTCCAAATATCACATTAATTTAATTAAAGTGTAACAATTAATCAATTAATCTAATGTTTCCAAAACACTAATTAATCCAAGTAATCATGCTCAATTATCCAATTCATGTCCAACATAAATTGAAGCAAAATCAACTCATTCAACATGCTTCAAACTCAAGGAAATTACATGAAATAACACCCAATTTTGATTTCAATCCAATTAAATCAACAATCAATATTTATTTCATGCTTTTAACACATCCAATTGTCAAAATTCAAAATATCACCATGAGATTAACTAGGGTACATGTTCGGCCATGATGGTGAATTTGGAGAAAATTAATCTAATCAATTTTTCACAAATCCAAAGATGCACAAATCCAATTCATCATCATCCAAACACAACCAAACAACCAATTTTGAATTTTCACACTCTAAGCATAAAATCCCCAAATTAAAGTTTAGAACCCTAGAATCAAATCATGCTTAGATTGGCTCTTGATACCATTGTTAGTGTCCAAGACATGTCAAGGATCTCTAAATCATGATTCGTGTGTGAATATTGCAAGATAAGTTTCGGAATACTTACATTGATCGGTTTGGAAATTTTAAAAATTTCCTTGGATGATGGAAGCTCCAAGCTTGAAAATGAGTTCTCAACTCAAGGGTGAGTTTCCCTATCACCTTGTTTGACTCTTTAAAGTGCTAGCTTTAACAAATTTTGGAGCAAAATTTGTCTATAGAGAAAGAAGGGCTCACGCCCAAAAGGAGAGAAAAAAATAGTGATGATGAATAGTAACTTCAAAAGTTGTGTTGTTGTGTTGAATTAATGCTTCATTTATAATGGCCAACTACTTCCATCAAATGTGTTGACATTTGATGTAAGTTGTGGGTCCCACCCATTTTAAATTCCAAATTTAGTTGGCTTACACAACACACTTGGGCTCGGATTCATTTAATCCGATTAAACGAATTTTCCGTCGCGAAGTAATTAAATCCAATTTAATTAAATAATAATGCCTAGCAAAATTATTACGAAAGTTGCTTACGAATTAATTCCAAATTAATTCGTTCGCTTGAATTAAAATCCAATTTTAATTCCATATTGAAATCCAATTTCAATTAATATATCCAATATATTATTTTAGCCCAATTAAATAAATAAATAGAAAAATCTAATTTAACTATTAACTTTATTTTACCGATTAATTCCAAATTAATTGTGCTCTCTCTTCTAGTCGAATTAATCTCAGTTTAATTCTTGACGCAATTAATCCCAGATTAATTTTCTCTCTGATAATTAATCCCAGATTAATTCTGTTCGAGTCAAATGTCATCGGTGAATCTTTGGGAAGCGACCCAAGAGATCCCTGGATATGTTGGCAGTAAATACGGTCATCGGACCATCTGAACATGTGTGTACCCGGTACCACGTTCTTACTGATTTACAAGACACGGTTGGCTTCTAGCAAAGCACCGTGCCTACCCAATTCTCCAGAAATATTCAACGAGGAATATATAATTTGTATCAGGTATAGTAAACAATGTATTGCATAATACGATCCAGTATCAGATGTCACATGCTAGGCCTAGGGCTGGAATTGTGTCTGCCTCGTATGAAGCATATATCAGATCACTAACAACTAGTCTCTGTAATCGGATAATCATGACCTAGTCATACTATCCCGATAGCTGCAGCATTTAAGAGTACTAGTTATGTATCCATGCGTGATCATCATCTCCATATGACTGAAATGATACTTCCATCTTGACATCACACCCAATACACTACGATTCTCAGTAAACCCAGAAGAGGCGTACACAGAACCTGTTAAAGTTCCAGACGATCAAAACCAAAGTATACTGATTATCGCAAGTATTAACGATGCAAGTCTCAGGTTAAGACCATATACTCCTACCCTGATTCGTATTCCCATAGACACATAGTCATACTACCAATGAAACTCTGAGTGGTCTATCCAGAGCGAAGCTGTTCCCGGTCCAACGGCTAATAGAACCTCCTATCACACTTGCATTACTATCCAATACTTAAATATATGAGAACTATGTCGTTAAGCTTCCATAACGCGCACAAGTGTAATACTAGTCTATTCCGCATTATCGATGTCCAGTCTCGATAATACTACGACTAAGGGTATTTAATGATTAAACCTTTCGTGGATTAATATTGTCTCATATCTTATTAATCTGGTACTAATTATATGGACTTTTATCATTTATATATCCAAGTAATCCAATTACAAAATGATAAAAGAGCAATTTCCTTTGCCACATAGTTAATTTATACAAAAACATCATGTCTTTTACAAATAGTGATGTTATGGGTCATAATTATCCAACACAAAGTATGTTGAACCATCATGAGCGACATGATTTAATGGACCACACATATCGCTGTGTATTAGATCCAGTAAATCTCCAGCACGGTGTCCAACACCTTGAAATGGGGCCTTTGTCATTTTTCCTTGGATACATGACTCACAAATCGGATAAGGATCTAAGGTAAGATTTTCAATCAAACCATCATTTACCAATTTGGATAGGCGTCTAACACCTATGTGGCCCAATCTCATATGCCATAATTCAGTATTATTTAACTCACACTTCCTACTTGTATTTTTCTCTATATTCAAGACATCTCTATATGTTTCCAAAACATAATGACCGTTTGATAAAGAACATTCACATTTCAATAAATTGTCTTTATCATACAAACATAAAGTTTCATCCTTAATGTTTATTTTATATTCATCTTTATCTAATATTGGCAGTGATATTATTTGTCTGATAATTGAGGGAATATAATAACAGTCATGTAGATCTAATTTACATCCATTTGGGAGATCTAGAACAATTGTTCATATGGTCTTGACATCCAATGTCTCGCCATTGCCAACTCTAAGCTGAATCTCCCCTTTATTTAGCCTTTTTTTAACCCTCATTTCCTGCAGGGAATTGCAAATATGAGCAGGACTGCCAGTGTCTAACACCCATCCACTATTTGCATCTAAGGCTAATGAGATGTCAATAATTGGAAAAATACAAAGCGTACCTAAGAGTCATGTTTTTCCTTTAAGCTATGGACAGTCCTTCTTCCAGTATCCAGACTTCTTGCATTGTAGACATTGATCATGAGCTACTTTTGATTTTACGTCTTTTTTATTTCTTGTAGTTTTTCTTTGATATCTTCTTCTTCCCCATCTTGATTTTCTTTGACTTCCCAGAAGCCTTTAAAGAGCCAGCTCCACCATTGAGATATAGTGTGGGGTTGCCTTTCTTCAAATCTTGCTCCGCCGTGCGTAACATGTTATGAAGTTCTTCGTATGTGGCTTGCATTGAATGCATATGGAAATTTAACATAAAGCCAGTATAAGAACCAAGCAAATAAGACAAAATCAAATTATGGCCCAACCATTCATCAAACACAATGTCATGTCGTTCCAGATATCGAATCTAGTCGATCATGTTCAAAACATGAGTGTTGATAGCTCCTCCCTCCTTGAGTTCAGCACGGAATAATTCTTTAGACCTTCTATAAAGTTCCATCTCTTGATTTGCCTCGAACAACTCCTTGAGTGTTCGCATGATGCTCCAAGCATCTGGTACTTCAATGTATTGTCTCAGCAAATCTGGAACCATCAATTCTAAGATGTAGGATTTCACCTTTAGGTTATCATCCTTCCATCTATCAAAAGTTTCTCGCTCTTCTGGAATGGAGTCAAGATCGATATCAACAGGTTGTGGATTGATCGTGACATAAGTCAACTTTTTTACTCCAAGACAAGACGTATGTTCATTTCCCATTCGATATATTTCTCGGCTCCTTTTAGCTTATTGGAATCCAAAAGTTTCATCATTGGATTAGTGGCAGCCATCTACAAACAACATTTTTGAGTAGTAGCAGAATATTTTTCATTTCAAAAGTGATAAAACTAATTGATTATGGAATTTTAAATCTATTATGCCCTCCCACTACTTTACATAATTATGTAATCTCCCTTAACAGAAAAATAGAAATTTGACTATCAAAATTTCATAACGGGGAGTGGATCCCATGACATTTACTCCAGCCTCACACTAATGACGATATTGGCATTTGTAAATTCATTAGGTAGACCTCCAAGGTCAATCACATCATGTGACTCCTAGTTTAGTCCTAAACCGTTTCTTATCCTCATAATAATGACGATATTGGATTAAGACGTATTCTAGGTGTATACTTGCCAATGTGCAATAATGAGTTTCGTATGTACACCCTCACACTAATGACGATATTGGGAGACTACGTTAACTCATCACCTTACATCTAATATTTTACCGGAGCGACCTAAGTGTTAGGATTGGTGCTCAGAGTGCCAATCTGAATTGTATTTATGTATGATTCATGAATACGAGCAATTTTATTTTTCATAATATTACTTAATTTAATGGTAGCACCCTTGTCTTTTATACACTTATTCGATCTAATTACGATTAGATATCTGATTATGATTAGATCGAAACTAAATCTGGTTTAGTGATACATGTATATTAGACAAAGACACTAGGATTTACAATATAGTGTGTAGTTACAACGTAGTTTGTAATTGACATTGGGAATCACGCTATAAGATGTATATCATTAAATAAAGTTACCGGTCAAGATTTGCTAACACTGGTCGGTTAATAAAATCCACTGAGACCAGTACATATCGTATATCGTGACTTAGTCCGATGGTTTATCCCAGTAAACTATGAGTCTCGGGAGACTCGTATAGACATGTAGGTATTTATTTGATAAGACACTGAACGAATCACTGAAGATTTCCTAATAGATGGTACACCAACGTCAATATGAATCTTCTCGAGTTGAGCGAGAATAGTGGTCCTTCGACTTGAGATACCACAGTGGTGAGATACCACAGTGGGATATATGAGTTATCCTCCATACTTTGATGGCAGTCACATCATCAATCTATTTAGATCAGACATCCGCCTGTTCGTTGGGTGTGGACTAATGCTCATGATATCTAGTGTGTATCAAGATAAGATCTGTCAGTCCTATGTACAGGTCATAGGCATCATCACGTGATTACGATCTAGTAAATCCTTGGCTGTGGTATAACTTTGGAAATCAGTTCCGAGTGTTATTTAGATATCGTAAATTGAAAATCGACTGTATTATACCGAACGAATTTGATGTTTTTATCTATATCCCAGGTATAATACGGATAGCCTGTGACGGAGGGATTATACGTATGCTATGACCTCGGCTTGCATAGTTTAGCGAGATTATCTGTGGTCGTCATAATCCATGAGTGAGTGGATTATGGACACGAAATATAATTTCGTGACGGATAAACCTAAACTTAGAGAGTCCCACAATATGAAGTGTACTCGTTGAGCACTTGGGCAACACGATATGAATAATACGGATTATTCATTATACTTCACCAGATCAAGTGAGTTAATTCGGATCGTTTAATCGGTTAAACGACAACACATGCATTAGGGGATTTTGGCCAATCGTAAGTATTGTGTATTTGTATTTGATACATAATACGATTAAATACACATTAATTATTCGTCAAATGAGATTTTGACACATGCTATAAATATATGTATTTGTTATTTAATGTAAATAAATATATATATATAATAATTATATTAATTGATTATTTGGATATTTAATTGTTAAATATTTAAATGATTAATTAATAAACTTTTTTCATAAATATTATGAATTTTTTCAAGTTATTATTGGTTCACATGGCATGACTTTATTAAAGTAAATGTGTGAAAATTTGATTTGTCACCAAAATGTTTACTTTAATTAATTGATTTTTTATTGGCCAAATTACCAATTTATCCCTTTAAAGTCGGTCAAGAGGGATTATATTAAAAAATTTATTTTCTCTTTCCTTTAACCTTATCCATGGCCATGAGCTACATCAAAAATGGGTCTCAAAATTTTGTTTGAAAATCCATGAAGAAATGAAAGGAAATTCAAGAAAAAAGTTTAGGAAATTTGAGATTAAAAGGTAATCTTTAATCCCTAAGCTTGGAAATTTGTTTCTTATTTTTCTTGAATTGTTAGAATTTTTCTAGGGTTCCTTTTGTTTCTTAAATTGGGGCTTTTGGTTGTGATGGATGGAATTGGAATTGTTGGCATGTGTGAAGTAGATTTTGTATGAAATTAGTGTAATTTGCATCCAATTTGATCATTAGATGATGAGTTGTCATTCTAGAGTGTTATTACCACTCTTGTAATGCCTAGAATTGTTCTTGGGTGGTTCATGTGTGGTGAATTTGGTTGGTGTTATGATTAATTAGATTAATCTTAAAATTTTGGATTTAAAGCATGAAAATTGTTAAATTTCGGTTCTGGATCAGATCTGATGAAACTGGAGATTTTGTGATGAAAATAATGTGTTATGAATGTATTGGATGTGTTTTGGGAGTTGGAACAATTGCCGGAAAGTATTTCGGAGTTGAAATAAGCGAAAACGGCGTTATCGGGTGACTTTTGAGCCAACCGGGTGACGGCTGTCCAAACAGTGAGTTCGTCACTATTCAGGAAGCTCATGAACTTCCCTAACACTATTGGGGCTGACCTGGGCAGTCCCATAAGTGTTAGGTGGTCGGTTCGGTCAAAAACGTATTTTGCGTCATTTTACGGAAAAACATTTTTCATAAAAAGTTTCACAACGTTTCATATATATTTATGTCGCTATTTGATATCGAATAAATACGTTTAGGTGAAATATAAATAAATTATTCATATTAGATATTGAATAATTTATTCGGTAATTTGAAAAAGTTTTAAATTACCATTTCGCCCGAACTGCGCTTCCGTTGCGCTCATCGCCCAAAACCCCAACAAAAAATAGTATCAGAGCAGGTCTGATGCTTCATCCATTACAATATTCATGCTTGATATTTGATATTTAATCTAATTTTAATGTTCGCACATGCATGTTATCTAGATATATTTCTTGACTTTTTGGTTCTACGTTAACGAAAATGTAACGGAAATTTAATCGTTAAATTAAGTTATGTTTTCTATAAGTATAATTGAATTGTTTAGAAAATGATTTAGTTTAAAATACTGTATTTGATGTAGAGTATAGCTTCATGAGGAAAATCCCCGCTTTAAATAAGGCTGTTAAAGTGACATGTATTGGATACATGTTTCTTGGCCCGTCTTGTCAGTATGGTTTATGGGTATCTTTCTATAACTGCATCCGAGATCGTGCCAAAGTTGTGAGGGTGTAGGTTATGGGATTTTATCCATACCGGTTGTATATTGATATTAGACAAATTCAAGTGAAAGTGAAAATCCTGAACGTGCCAAAGCTGTCAGGACTACATCGGTAGCTTGAGTTTGTCATTGACAAGTGTAGCCTTGATACGCCTCCTTGTGAACGTGCCAAAGCTGTCACAACGAGAAACGATCATGACCAAAACCAGGAGTCACTAGTGAGTGATTGACAATAAGTTGTCTACCTAATGAATATACGTAGGTGAGATCGTGCCAAAGCTGTGAGTCGAAATATATTCATGGGATCCTACTCTCACTATGGAATTCGATTTAATTATTGAATTCCCGTTATCCGTTGGGGATTACGGTATTACGTAAAATAGTGGGAGACACTGCTTGGTTAAAAATCCATAACTCAAGCAGTGCGTAATTTTATGGAATTACTGCTTTCGTTTCCTTTTATTCTATATTGTTTATAGAATTATACTTCTAATCCACTGCATACTTATTACTTGAATAGATTTTCTGACTTTACTTATGGTTGCGTAATTCTAGAATATGTTCTAGAAAGACAATAGACTTAGATAATGTTAGAATAGTTGAAACCATCGGGAACTGTTGTTCCGATTTTCTTGAAAATCAAGATGGTTTGTGACTTAGTTACTAAGTCACGTTAGGTAATCTAAATTGATATCTGGTTTAGGATATAGTAATTTAGTAAGAATAATTTCTTGTGCAGTAAGAATTGACACGAATTAGTTCATGTCTCGAGATTCTTGACTGGCATTAAGAAAACTCATTTAGTATTTGTTTATCTTATAATGACGTTTCTTAGCTTTAGTGGACTTTATAAGTCATGTGTCTGACACAATTTGCTAATCAATCATTTGCAATTGTTGTGAATAATTGAACGCAAATTATAAAGCTTAAGAAATGAGATATGTATAGTTGTGTATAGAGAATATCGATTCTCACAATACGACAACTGTAGGTATTTGATACTGGATCTCCCGTCTAGTTATTTAAAATAATGTTTAATAATTGTTTTAATATTTGATATCAGAACTTGTGACTATTGGATAGTTACTTGTTCTATATAAACAGTTGTTACATATTTTAATATGACTAGTAGCGTCATTAATGAAAATATAAACATTAAGAAAATATTCGGTTAACTAAATAACTTAGAATAGTGCTTTATGAGTTTTTATCACATAAGCATTTGATGCTTGTTCCGTATGGTAAAGGATGGTCTGATACGAGTTCACACCATATATCCTTATCCATTTAATGAATATTGTATTAGGATGTGATTAAAGCTTATTTAACCAATGATGTCATTAGACCACAAGATTTATTAAACTAATACATTGGATGTATGTAGTTTAATGAATTAGAAATTACCTTAGATAGTTTTCTTCACTTCGTAACTTAGTTAATGAATTTTCATGACTTGGTTACATGTTTCTAAAAGAATATATATTGAACGTCTTAAATGGTTCGAGAACTTTCAATATGTTTCTGATGAAATGAGGATAGAATTTTGAATGGTTCAAAGATATTCTATTTGGAGTGTTGAAAACTATAACTTTAAAATTCAGAGTGATTCTTTGAATTGTTCAAAGATGTTTGATATGATCAAACATGTGAATTTAAGGTAATTAGTCCTAAAGTTATTTAATGAATGAGATTCTTACTCAATATTAAACTTCCACGATTCCATCTTGATGGAATTGGTCAGTGTGAGTAATTGAATCTTATATGATTTGATTCGTTGATATTGAATGTTACCGAATTAGTTTTCAATACTCTTGGGATTATGCTTCATTAACATTATTCATCTCTTTAATTAAGGTTCCATTCGTTTTTACAATTACATATATGATGTATAGGTAGAAAATTCGAATCTTAAAAGGTTTGAGATTTGAAACTTTCTTTTGTATAATTGTTATATAATTGAAAGTACTTGTGCCTCGGAGGTACGAGTAAAAGTTATCATTTATTCTATTTAATAGAATATTATATTCTATTTGATAGAATATCTTTTCTATGATCCCGAGTAATAAAATTATTTTATTACTTGGTGCGTAACATCAGATGTTGACCATTGTAGAAAAGACTTGACTTAAAGAAGTCAAATGTGAGAGTGATAAACAGTAATGGAACTAGATAATTAATAAGATGAAAAGACCTGACGATATCTTCCGTATAAGTCCAATAGGATGCCAGAATCATTTGCGAAGTATTTGATACTTATCGGTTCTGTTGTTTTCTTATTGAAGAAAATTATCATGTAACTTATAGTGGGAGCGATATTTGATATCGATTCCGGAACTTGGCATTAAACCATAGATTTAATATTGTTCATAGCTTACTGCGATCAAGTTTAGAACTTGATTGGGCTTTATTTATGAATCGTTCATAAAATGTGCAAATTGTTTGCGCAGCAAAAGCAAAGTGAGCTTGTTAAAGGTTTGACCTTTACAGTATGAGAGTGAGAAAGTATGAGAGTGAGAAGTTTTTACTCAGTACTCTATTGTAAGTTCTGAGGAAGCTTGTCTCTTATCACACTGATTGAACAGTGAATGATCTGTTGGTTAATATTGATATTAAACAGTGTATTTTGGCTAAAGAATGTAAAGTGGCGTTCTTGAGTGATTTCTTCGAATGAGAGATCTGTCGTGATTTCTTGTTTGAAGAGTTCATTCTAGAATGGCCCTAGAGTTTGTATTCTGCTAATATCACAGTTTGATATACTGGCTTATGGAGCTTATTGTAGACTCGGGTAAGCTTTCCGGAAATTTGTATTCTCTGATTTTTATATCAGTCAGATTGTCTGTTTAATCGAAGTATAGAGAATACATATTGTCAGTAGGGTCAGTGGGAGCGCACAAATTTCTTTCTAGTATTATATATCCTAAGTCTTCTTTTCTCCGTGGAAGTAGTGGGAGTAGTCTATGTTATATTTGATATAAAGTTTCATATATGATATAAAACTAAGAGACTTGTGAGATACTCCCATTAGTCGCATATTAGATATGATCTAATAAAGACACAACAAGACTATCTATATGATAGTTAGTGTAACTGTTTGACAGTTAACGTGTCTTTTATAAATATAGTATTCATCTTTCGTAAATGATGATTCATTTGTCAAAAGAGAAATTGATTAGAATGTCTAGTCAATCTTACGCATCATAGGATGATGGCGTAATGATTACTATATTATGTACGATTAAAGATATCAATTTAATCGTAATTTTTATAAGTTATTTTGATATACTATAGACCATAAGATGGATCTTGAAAAATATTCTTTACGATCTTTGAGATATTAAGAACGAGTTTCTTATTTCTGGAGAATTTAGTCTGCAACTGACGGTGCGTAATCACACGCGTATAACGCAAGCGCACGTATCGTTCAAGTATTATAAAAAGTATCGATCCCACGAGGACTTAAAACCTTTTGTTATCAATTTATGAAGTTAAATGTTTACAAGTATCTAATGGATTGATTGTTTGATTGGGTGATGACTTTAAAATTAAAACAAGTAAATAAAATTGCTTAAAAGTAGATTGAAGAAAATTCAAATTTATAAAACTATTCAGGGTTGTGAATCTTTCTAATATCTTTTAAAAGATGAAGTGGTTATTTCATGTTTGTGTAATAAATCGGATTACTAATCTGGAACACTAAATTATGCGAAAGCCTTTGTCGATGGTCAGATGTAAATACCCAGTATAACCCAATTGAACCATATGTCTATGTCAACCAAATTACCTGGATTCATTAAGTTTAAGTTCCAATTATGGCTACCCCCGCCCGACAGGTATATGTTTATCCTGTAAGGAAATCTATTAAAGAGTTATCTATCCTCAAGGAAGATCGTGAGCTATTAAGTCTAAGGCTGAAACCTAAAATTCCTTTGTCAAGTTTATTTTAGATTTACCAGATCAATCTTATTAATATCCAATTAACAAGACGCATTAAGCTTAAGACTTAATAAGTAAACCTTTAAATACCCAAACTATAAAATAACCCCTTATAAACCGGTGATATTGGATTTCATCACAACCCTAGATAACTGGCTTAGTTACGACACATATTTACGGGTAGTAAAAACTAAAATAAAATAAAAGACATAAAGTAAAATGCTGAAAGTAAATTGCTGAAAAGTAAATGACGGAAAGTAAATGCTGAAATTAAATATTGAAAATTAAATGCTGAAAGTAAATGCTGAAAGTAAATTACTGAAAAGTAAATGCTGAAATGTGAAAGTAAATTGTTGAAAAGTAAATGCTGAAAGTAAATTGCTGAAAAGTAAATTGCTGAAAAGTAAATAAAGTAAAAGTACAATAAAAGAAAATGCTGAGTTAAAATGATCCAGTTTTATTACTTCTATTTTAGATATCTCCCTTAATATAATATATTAACTTTGCATGATAATTACCAACCAGCCATATAGGCGGTATCCAGATTAAGTCAAATTAATAATTAATTACCAACCGACCAATCAGGCGGTATCCAGTTTAGTCAGGTTAAAACCAATTTAAATATTTACCAACCGACCAATATGGCGGTATCCTCGTTAAGTCAGGTTTTAACTAGTTTTTATATTATAATTAAGGGAGATTAATCTAAATATTAGTAATACAAGTTTTACCTTTTACCCCAGCAAAGGGGAGTTACCTCCTCATTACTGAAAAGTAACAACTAAAAATTAAACAAAAGAAAAGTATTGTGCGTAAAAGTAAATTATGGAAAGTAAAAACTGAAAAGTAAAGAAAAGAAAGTGTGAAAGCGGAAATTAATTACTGAAAGCTGTAAATAAACAAACAAGATACAATCTTCTTAGTATTCTTAAGGAATTCCTTAGAAGAAAGTATGAATTTACAAATGAAATGGCTTGGTATTTATAGGAAAAATTTGCCTCCATCAAATCATCCACCAAATTCATTATTAATTGCTCCACTAATTGCTCCACTAATTGCTCAACCAAATCCATTATTAATTGTTCCACTAGTTTCTTATCATGTTTGGTGGTGATTTTATAATTTTTATTGTTTATTTATTAATTTATTTTTTGCTTTGAAAATGATTGAAAATGACTTTAATAATTACACACAACACACTTCTGAATGGTTCATCAATATTGGGCATGAAATCTTCAGAATTCGAAATTATTTTGTCTTTCAAAGTTGTAGATATTTGAGTCTTCTTTAATATGGAACTTGAATCAACTCAATCCGATATCGTAGTAAAACGTTATGCCCAAAATACGACAGATGCGCAAAATTGGAATTTCCAAAACTGCACTTCGTTAAAACGCCATTTCAAGTTTCCAACTCCAAAATTAATATGTCAACTCCAATTTTTGCCCTTATTTGACCCACATTTCGTCCTAAATGATTTCATTGTGTCCCAATATTATTTTATCTGCAAAATAAACTAAAACACATCAAAACGTTCATCAAATCCGAGAAACTAAACAAAATATTAAGTAAAAGGGGCGGTAAATATTGATATATTTTCCGCTCATCACACCCCCAAACCTAACATTTTGCTAGTCCTCGAGTAAAACAACAAAATAAAATATAAGAAATAATTAAAATTAATTAAGCCACTTTTGTAGGGATCACAGTTGCATTTAGCATATGCAACAAGCCTTTAAACCCATAGGTGTCCCTAGTGGACGAGTTATAGTCTCGTGAGGGCTTACAGCAACGATACCCACAAACGTTTTACAAAAGTAAAAAGATAATAAAACTAATGCACACAAAAGCAAAAAGACAAGAGAAAATAGAATAAAGAAGTTAGTGACTAATCAGGTGAAACTTCTACTCCAAGTTACTAGTTGTTTTCTTTCTTTCTAAATTACTGAATAAGTAAATTCTCTGATTATATTTATCATTCTCCATATGCACATCTGACAAAATATTAATCAACTCATTTTTGCCCACAACAGTCACAAGTGCAGTTGATAAGAGGGTAATATTTTTGTCATAAAGTTTTATTAGAATTCACACCTTTTTGCAGCAATGGAATAATTTTTCTGATTTTTCTGATTTTTTTCTTTGATTTTTGATTTTTTTTATTTATATACAATATCTTCCATCTATGTAGCGAGTGTTGGGTCGGTGGCTCCCAAACCAGTTGGATTTAGGGCATCGGGTGTTAAGACACCCCTACGGACTTAATTACTCAGACTTCAGATATATATATATTTTGCAACATCCTTGATCCATGTAGCGAGCTTTGGGCCAGTGACTCCCAAACCAGTTGGCTTTAGGGCACTAGGTGTTAAAACACCCTTACAGACTTAATAACTCGGATCTCAGACATTTTTTTTTACTCCATCACTTTTTGAGATACTTCTCCAATTAAACTAGAGCACTGAATATTACAAACTTTTCAATTTTAGCTCATGTCTGTATGTTACAATGCATGTTGATAATACCTGCTAACTGAGCATATGAAGATCCATTTTAGTCAGTTTTATGGAGAATTTACAAATTAAATAATTTAAAATAAAATAAAATAAAAACTAACTTGTTTCAAAAATGGTTTGAGATACGTCTCAGGAGTGAAAACTTCTTACTCAGCTATCTCTTACCAATTTCACCTTTTTAGTCAAAATAAAAGCATAAAAACAAAAAAAAAAATTTGTAATTTTTGAAAATTTTTCAATTTTTTTTTGTATTTTTCGAAAAATTTTGGACTAAAAATAAAAACAAAACACAAACTAAAAACAAGGTACTGATCAACTAATTCCCTCCTCCAAACCTAAATGAGACATTGTCCCCAATGACTTAAATAGTAGAAGAAGAGTTTAGAAGATAATACCTGGTTAGCTGAAATTCTACACGAAAAATTAAAGGTTAAGATCCAGATTAATCCGACGCCTCTTACCATGATTATCTTCGGACCAATTTATCTTTGAAATGATGGGGTCAATTTGTGGTTCATAGGCTAAGATTTGGTCAATTAGATCTGGAGCAGTTCTGGCAGTGAAGAGGAGTTCTTTTAAAGGTTTTGACACGAACCCATTTCTCCGGGCATCATCAAGAAACACATAAAGAAAATCATAAAATCCTTCAACGTTGTACAGTCCAAGCGGTTCTGGTGTATGTTCAGGTTCGCCCAAGATAACACTGTAAAAATTTCCTCCAATGTACCCAAGCCACCTGGCAAAGCAATAAAAGCATCAGCACTGTTAATCATTTCTACCAATCGTTCAGACATACCTGGCACGATCGATTCCTCTCCGTTTGATGGTCCAATAAGATTTTCCTCTGCCAAGAACTTGACTACCTCATTCCTGTACAGCTTTTGAAACGATCCTCATTAGTCCAAGATTGCCACCGCCATATACTAAGTGCATATTCCTTGCAGCTAAGACTCGACCCAATTTCTATACTGCTTCTACGTATTGTGGCTTAACACCAACACTAATACCGCAAAACACACATATGTTTTCAACTCGTCTTCTTGAAGTGGCTTCCATGTTTTACTCTGGATGTCTTCAAAAGTGCAATGATGAGTTGAATTTATAACACCTGAAAAGGGTGAGTAAAATAATAGCACTAGTACCTGCCAAATGACAATTATTTAGTTAATAGTAAAATAAATCGTGATAGTCAAAAAGGTTTGGATCATTCGGGAGAAAATAAAAGAAAACAACAAAACAAATTACAATTATTAGGAAAAGACAAAGAGATATAATATTTACAAGAAAAGTAGCGGCTTAATTGACGTCTATGCGTCAGGGACAAGCTTCCCATCCAATTTTCTTATAAATTGGCAAACATGGTCTTTTTGAGTCAGATTCCCAAGACTTAACTGTTGTCTTTCTTTTTGAAATTGTGTATGTAATTTGCAAATGGCTATATGAACATATCCACTGGGATACGTCTCAAGAGTCGAAGATATATTATCTACAGACTCCTTACTCAAGCCATCCCTAATGAATTTAATTTTATCTTCGCGATTATCAGACACCATTCCTAAAGAACGACAACGAGTATTGCAATTCCAGTGTGCACATTTGTAACAAACACTCATTTGCTTAGCTCTACGTTTCTGCATAGGTGCTTCTTCCAAAACCAGTCAGATGTGAAATAAAAGATTCAGAAGACTCACCTACCAATCAGACCCGTGCTTCAATTACCCAACGAGTATCATTAGGAACACCATGGATCGTTAGTTATCTCATCCGTTCTAAGCGGGCTTTGTAGACTTTTATCAGAGAGTTTTGAGGGAGAGAAGGAAATTGCTTGTGAAGATTTGCGAGAACTTCTTCCATCCTGAAATATCTTAATCTGCAAAAACTAAACACACAAAATTAAATCACACCAAATCATAATATATACACAAATTGCATGGGTTGCCTCCCAGCTAGCGCTAAGTTTAAAGTCGTCAGCTAGACGTGACTTCTCGATCGTTAGGCTGGATCTGAAAGTGTGACATTTTCTTTTTTTCGCCCAAACGATTCTCCCCAGTAGTGCTTGACACGCTTGTTTTTAACCTTGAATGTTTTGTTGGAGTCAATGTAGGGATTTTATTACGGATATCCGGTAACGCAACGGAAACAGTGTAGAATAATATTTTCCAATTTCAAAACTTTTTCTCGGATTAATAAAATAAACTTATTTATTTTATTATCCAATATTATCCAATAATAAAATTATGAAATAAAACACTATAAATCATATTTTGTGAATTTACCGAATTACCCTTAAACACAACAATTTATTTATTTTAATCCGAAAATGTTCGAAACGATTTTGGATGATTCTAAATCATTACATATATGAATTTAACATGTCATACATATTGAATTTCAAATTACAAAATAAATTCCCAAATTTTTGGCCCTTGGCCGAGAGCTCTTTAAAAGGGAAAAATTGTGCATTTTTCACTTCCATGGTTCAAAACTCATCAAGGCAAAATCCAATCAATCCAATATTTTACATGCATCATATAAACATCCAAATACACCATATAAATGAAAAGCCCCAAATTTGGAAGTGGTCTTAAACCCTAATTTTTCAATTTCTTCAAATTGGACAAATTAGACCAAATTGGTTAAATACAATACTTCAATCATGTTTCTTCCATCCAAATCAAGTCTCAACACAATGAAATAACTATAGATCAAATCTAGGTCATTTAAGAGTGGGTCAACAACTCTAGATTAGCAACAAGATTCTAAAACCATTAAAAGAGTGCTTACTAAATCACTAGTAACATTCTTCTAACTTCATACATGCTTAACCCCCTTCATCATACTTTCATCCATCAAAAACACAAATAATAAAGAATAGAAAAACTTAATAACATCACCAAGTGAAGCCCACAACAAGAGGAACAATTTACTCTCTAATAGAAGGTTGGAAATACTTACTAAATTCCAAGCTTTTCTTTGATTTTCTTTTTCTTTCTCTCCACCTTCTTTGCTTTGTTTTAATGGAGTTTTGATAAAGTGTATTAGGTTATCCAACCCTAAAAGAAACAAAACAATATATATTTGTTCATTTTAACCCTTGGCCGAATTTTTGGCTTTAAAATAACAAGATATTATTTTGTATTTCATTTAAAGTTTAACTTTACAACTTGCTAACTTTAATCATGAAACCATTAAATGAATTAAAGTTAGTCAACAATTGCAACTAAAGCATCTCCAAATAATATCTCAACTTAGGATATTTATATTTTTAATTAATTTAATTATTTAACAATTAAATAATTAAATAATTATTTAAATACAAATATATTAAATATATGTATTATATTTACATTAAATATTAAATACATATATATTTGTGATATTAGTCAAATATCTCAATTTAACAATTAATTAATGTGTATTTGAATTAATCAAGTATTAAATAAATACACAAAAATTAAGGAAATGACTATCGGGTCCCTTTACATGTATTTTGCGTTTAACTTTTAAACGACTTTATAAATAATCAATATTATTTATAAATATTGCCCTAGTGCTCTACGAGTGTATTTCATTAGTGAGACTCTCTAGATTCAGGCATATCCGTCACAAAATCCAATTTCGTATCCATAATTTATCCACCCGTAAATTATGAAGATCACGGATAAACTCGCTGAATCATACAGGTCGAGGTCATGGCAAATGTATAATTCCTCCGTCACAGGTATCCAGATAAATCTCAGAGATATAGATGTAAACGTCAAATCTCTATAAGGATTATTCAGTCGATTATTCTATTAGCAATCTCAAAAAGAACATTTATAAATAAATCTAAATTGTACCATGGGCCCATGGTTTTTATCTGATTGCTAATCATATGGACTACCTATGCTCTGATACACAGAACTGACGGATCCTATCTCAATACACACAGGACACCCTGAGGATCTATCTACACCCAACGAACAGGCGGAGGTCTGATCTAAATAGATCGGTGACGTGACTGCCATCTAAGTGTAGAAGATGTCTCATGTGCCCACAGTGGCATCTCAAGTCTAAAAATCACAAGTGCTACTCAACCCGATAAGATTCTTATTGACGTTGGTGTACCATCCATTAAGAATCTTCGGTGAGTCGTTCAGTGTTTAGCCGCTATAAACACCTACACGTCTATACTAGTCTCCAAGACTTATGGTTCATTGAGAAACCATTGGAATCATATATTCCAGTATACGACATGTACCGGTCTCAACGGGTTTACTATATTGACCAAGTAGTGTAAACCTTGACCAGGAACTGTCTGAGAATGAAAACGTCATGATACAACTCAATGTCAGTTGCGACGCTTTTGCAACTGCACCATGACTAGTCATTCTAAGGTCATTACGTCTTTACCATATTAAAATATAGATTATATTATAGAAACTGCATATATTATTCAAAATAATAAGGTTTTACAGAAGTATTCATAAAGAAATACAACCGGGAATTGGCGCTCTAAACACCAACCCCAATAGTCAGGATCATGTATCTCAACGGCTCTATCTGGTAAAACTTTGGTGATCACAAATAAACCTGACCACCGTGATTTTGGCTTCCATGGGAAGAATTTCACCCTTGATTTGTTTAACAGTACCTTCTGCCCTAGTTCTAGTTGTATGCTCACTAACTTCTCATCATGTCTCTTTTTGGCATTTTCTTTGTACAATTTGGCATTCTCAAAAGACTGATTGTGAAATTCCTCCAATTCGTTGAGCTGGTGGAACTTTTTCTCTTCTGTTGCTTGTAGTGCAAGAATTGGCCTTTTCAGTGCAAAAAATGTTTTATCTTCAGGCTTCATAGGCAATTGACATATTTTAAGTTTATCAATAGAACTTTGCGTTGCATTGGAGTTCTGAATGGTATTGTGTATCACATCAAGTATGAAAAATTCTTCCTTCTTTTCATCATCTGGGAAATTCATGGCCTTGAAAATATTGAATGTTACTTCTTGGTCATGTACCCTCATGGTTAATTCTCCTTTTTCTACATCAATTATGGTTCGACTTGTAGCCAAGAATGGTCTCCCAAGAATGATCGGCACGTCTTCGT
>SKCR01032232.1:0-86437 GCA_019454045.1 Zanthoxylum bungeanum | reverse complement strand
ACATGGTATCCTATACACATATCAATATGTATCGTATACTCATGACCCTCAAGAGCTCACCAGCACTCAAGAGGTAGGCAACAACAAGTAAGTCTGCTTTAACAAATCGAGTCTGTCCAACAAACTCAACTGTTTTCCTTAACCTGCATCATTCATATTTTGTAGAATCCAAATTCCACATTAATATGACTCAGACGCTATATCAGTATTGTACTATAGCTACTAAGTTGTCCATATACTTAGAGATCAAATCCAAATACTTTGCTGAAGGTCACTATGCAACTTCATAAGTCAATACTTTATAAGTTGCAACTGATTCCACTAGTTCAGTAGAATCAACAGTGACACTCCCACTGTATCTTTTCTGACTTTATATGACATCGACCATCTAATATCATAATTAGAATCAAAACTAATATGACCTTATGGTTGTTGACTAAATTCTCCATGAATAAGAAACTCATTTTTAATATCTCAAATATCATAAAGAACATGTTTCAAGACTCATCATATGGTCTAAACCATATCAAAATAACTTGTAACAATTACGATTAAATTGATATCGTTAATCGCATATAATATACATCACGCCATCATCCTATGATGCATAAGATTGACTAGACATTCTAATCAATCAATCTCTCTTTCGACAAAGGAATCATCTTTTTACGAAAGATGAATACTATATATATAAAAGACACGTTAACTGTCAAACAGTTATACTAACTGTCATACAGATAGTCTTACTGTGTCCTTTATTAAATCATATTTAATATGTGACTAATGGGAGTATCTCACAAGTCTCTCAGTTTTATATCTTATATAAAACTTTATATCAAATATAACAGAGACTACTCCCATTGTTTCCACAGAGAAAAGAAGACTTAAGATATGTAATACTAGAAATAAATTTGTACGCTCCCACTAACCCTACTGACAAATATGTATTCTCTATACTTCGATAAAACCAGACAATCTGACTAATATAAAAAAACAGAGAGCACGAATTTTCGGAAAACTTATATGAGTCTACATAGGCTCTATAAGCGAGTATATCAAACTGTGATCTTAACATAATACAAACTCTATGGTCATTCTAGAATGAACTGTTCAAACAAAGAAATCACAACGGATCTCTCATTCGAAGAAATCACTCAAGAACGCCATTTTGCATTCTTTAGCCAAAACCACGGTTTAATATCAATATTAACCAACATATCCTCAATTGTCCAATCAGTGCGACAAGAGACAAGCTTCCTCAGAATCTACAATAGACTACTGAGTATAACTTTTCTCACTGTCATACTATAAAGGTCAAACCTTTATCAAGCTCACTTTGCTTTTGCTATGCAAACAATTTACACATTTTATGAGTTATTCATAACGAAAGCTTTATCAAGTTCTAAACTCGATCGTAGTAAGCAATGAACAATCTCAGATCTATGGTTCAATGGCAAATTTTGAAATCGATATCAAATATCGCTCCCACTATAAGTTAAAGGATAATTTTCTTCGATAAGAAAATAACAAAATCATTAAGTATCAAATACTTTGTAAATGATTCTGACATCCTATTAAACTTATACGGAAGTTGTCTAAAGGTTTTTTCATCTTATTAATTATATAGTTCCATTACAGTTTATCACTCTCATTTTCTGCAATCGTCAACATCCAATGTCAACCACCAAGTAACAAAATAATTTTATTACTTGGGATTGTAGAAAAGATATTCTATCAAATAGAATACAATATTCCATTAAATAGAATAAATGATAAACCTATCACTTGTACCTCCATGGTACAAGTACTTTCAATTATATAACTATTATATAAAAGAAAGTCTCAAATCTTAAACTTTTCAAGATTTGAATTTTCTACTATACATATCATATATGTAACTTTAGAAACCAATGAACCTTAATTAAAAAGACGAATTGGTGTTTTTGGAGCATAACCCCAAGAGTATTGAAAACCAATTCGGTAACACTCAATATCAACGAATCAAATCATATAAGATTCAATCACTCCCACTGACCAATTCCATCACAATGGAATCGTGGAAGTTTCACATTGAGTAAGAATCATATTCATTAAATAACTTTAGAACCAATTGCCATAAATTCATGTGTTTGATCATATCAAATATCTTCGAACAATTCAAAGACTCGCAATGAATTTTATAGTTTTCAACACTACAAATAAAATATCTTTGAACTATTCATAATATTCTATCCGAGTTTCATTAGAAACATATTGAAAGTTCTTGACCATTCAAGACGTTCAATATATTTCTCTATAAGAAACACGTAACTAAGTCATGACAAATCATTAACTAAGTTACGGAGTATAGAAAACTATCTAAGGCAATTATTAATTCATTAAACCACATACATCCAATGTATTAGTTTAATAAATCGGTGGTCCAATGACAATCATCGGTTAAATGAGATTTAATCACAACCTGAATACATTATTCATTAAATGGATAAGGATATGTGGTGTGATCTCGTATCAGACCATCATTTACTATAAGGAACAAACATCCAATGCTTCTGTGATAAAAACTCATAAAGCACAGTTCTAAGTTATTTACTTTACCAAATATTTTTCTTAATGTTTATCTTTTCATTAATGACACAACTAGTCGTCTTAAAACATGTAACAACTGTTTATACAAAATAATTAATTATCCAATAGTCACAAGTTCTGATATCAAATATCAAAACAGTTGTTGAACATTATTTTAAATAACTAGACGGGAGATCCGGTATCTGTGGATGCTGGTTTTCGTCCGAGGTCCACAATCGTGAATTTGTAGTATGAGGGCACTAGCGATCCTGCAAAACAAATGTATAATGAGTGGGGAGTACTGCCCACCGGTGTGGTGGGTGTCGTAGGCACTCCGACGCTCAAGTCAGTAGTGAAAACGAGCTATAAATAATGAAAGAGCAGGGCTTGATGTTACCTTGACTTCTGTTGACTGCTGTGAGGGCGGTTGCCGGTGTTTAGAGAGTAAGAAGCTTAGAGAGCTCAAGTATGAAAGCTAAGACCTGCCCCCTTCTCTTCTGGATCTCGGTTCCTTTTATAGGCTATTTGAGGTGAGATTCATGAATGCGTTAATTGACATACGTTTTGTGTGTTGGTAACGGTCGTGTCATGAAGAAGTATTATGGGCAGTCATGAAGACTGAAAACGGTTGGGTTATGAGGGGTATTTATGAGTGAGCGTTTCGTGGGCTATCGTATGGTGGACCTGAGACATGGTCTTGGTATGGCATTTTACTTGGGCTGGTGTAACAACGTTGGGCCGACATTCACTCCTTAAATTGGGCTCTCATATTTGCAAGATGATAGCCTTTCCTTGTGGGTTTATGAATCAAACATAAATACGATCCAGATTGGCACTCCGAACACCAACCCTAACAGACTTAACCATCCATATACTTAGAAGTGTGCTTTAATATCTTGATTCGACCCACTTTGGCTATCACACATGACATACTCACAAAGTGATTTTTTACTCCCAAGTATAAAATGGTCAAAGTAATAAAATAACTCGGTAAGTCCAGGTCGATTCTTAGGGAATAGATTTAGTAAAATAAAATAACAATTCGAGTAACAAAATAAAAAGACTGAATTGATTGAAGTGATCGACAATTTTTAAATTGAAATGCCATAATAAATTAAAATATTGGGGTTAGGGGATCCACTCTTGATATTTCAAATATAGAGAAATTTTGCTTTTTATAATATATAAATTGTCATTATTACCCAGTTAATTAATTTCAGGATTTACTTATGCCAAAAAATATAAAATCATCCATAAATGTGGTGATACGGTTTGTCTATAACTGGTCCAAATAGGTACTCAATTATGCCAGGACATATAAAATCATCTATAAAGATGGTGATACGGTTTTATCGATAATAAGTTCATATTTAAATTATTCTCTCATATAATATGGGGTAAAGTATTAACTGTGTCAATCAAGATAAAAATGTCTACAGCGAATCTAGACACCCACAAATACAAGAGAAAATTAAATATTAGTCTTCATATTATAATTTATATTACAACATAAATAAGGTTAATCTATATTCTCATATTAAGAGATTCACCATTCACTCCAGTAGAATGCAATTAGCTACTCAAGATTTGAATAAAAACATGCATAATTTTATTAATTAAAAAAATTACAACAAATAATGAAAAATAAAACACGCAAGAGCTAAAACTCTACAAATTCTCAGAGAGGGAACTATGGAATGGGATGAGAAAAATGAGAGGTAAATATCTATATTTATAGCGAGAGATGCTCACCTCTTGCTTTACAAATTATAATACTTTTATAATTTACAAATTGCAAAGTCTTGCAATTTGCAAGATTTTGGAAAGAATGTCTCAATCCACCGAAATATAAATTGACATTTTTTTAATTATTTTTTTATTCTTTATTTTTTTATTCTTTATGTTTTTGTTTTTTTATGTTTTATTTGTTTTTTTACTTTTGTCTTTTTTTTTTACAATAATATGTTATATAATAATAATAATAAAAATAATAATAATAATAACAACAACAATAATAATAATAATAATACATGTGTGGCTAAATATATTATAAACTCATTTTGTTGCCAATATAAACACGATGAATATTTTCCAAGTCTGATTTGAATGTAACTGTCACGCTCTTTTCGGAATTATAGGTCCTACAGTTCATATTTCATATCCATTTTTCATGTTTAGTTTCCAAAACAGTATTTTACCTACACAAGTACTAAAAATTACAATAAAAATATATAAAACATAAATTTAATTATTATGTTACAAATGTGCTAAATTAAGGGAATTAATGAAATTACAAGTGTAAAATAATTAATTTTATTTTTAATAAATGTACATTTTTTAGTGTTCATCAACAGACACATCATTCACCATCACGGTTTTATTCTTGGTATATGACTCAAGCCCATCCAAAAAATCTATTGCTAGTCTAAGGAATGTCACCTTTTTAAACTCATCACTCATATCCTTCCAAACAATATGATGTTTAAAATCAGTTAGGAGATTAATTATATTTTTCCAATCTAATTTCATGCACTTCATTCTCATAAATGTACTGGATATTTGGGTCTCTTTTCAACCTTATTAATATTGTGATGTGGTGTACAATTAGAGTGTGTTTGGCACACTATATTAGAGTGTGTTAAAACCCTACATTGTATTAAATTAGTACAATCACATGTTTGGCTCTAAATTATTACAATATAGTGCAGTAGGGGTGTGCATCGATCGGTTCGGTCGGTTAATCCTTGATTTTTTAACCGAACCGAAATTTTTCGGTTAAGTAAATGTGTAACCGATTTAACCATATAATGACACATAACTATTAACCAATTTAACCATTATATTTCGGTCGGTTTTGGTTAATTCGGTTATTAACCAGTCCAACAAATATAAATTCATCAACTCAACATTCAACAAAGTAATTTAACACAAATATAAATTCATATTCATCAAATTTAATATTTAACCCCATATTATGAAATTTTGGGTTTCTTAATAGTCAATAATTTAATAATTTTCGATTTTAACAATTTATCTAATAATCGGTGTATGAAATTTTGTTATTTACTTATTTAGAGTTTTGAAGCATATATATATTTCGGTTAATTGGTCGGTTCGATTATACGAATCTCATAACCGTAACCGAACCGAATAACCGAAAAAGTTAAAAATTTTAACCGCAAAAACCGATTTAATCACAATAACCGAACCGTTATAAAAAAATGCTTCGAAACGGTTCGGTTAATTGATTAAAACCGATTAATGCACACCCCTATAGTGCAGCACCAAACATTATTCTAACATTAATACAATACAATATTAATATAATGCATCCTAATGTATTAAAATCATAATGCAGCATAATACTATAAACTGTAGCAAACCCACCTTTAGTGAAATAAGTTTCCTACCTATTTCAAAATTCAAAGTGCACTCACCTAGTTTGTACAATTAGGGAAACAAAACCGTAAGACAGAAGGTTGCAGTTGCTTATGGGCTGGGTCATTAGCTTATTGATGTTTGTCTTGATGTCTTATTTCAAATATTCAAAATTGAATCTGATACCTTCTTGATCTTTATTTGAAGTCGTCTTAAAACAAGTTAAAGCTACTCGTTTCTTCCTTTGTTGTGTGTCATATTTGTGTAAAACAGCTAGACTGTTAAAATATTTGATAATAATGATTCCAGTCTTTGAAGATGAAAAAGGCAGGAATATGATCCTAAAAACCATCGCATCATTTTGAAAAAAATGGGAAAGTTTCTGTCTTTTTCAATTTAGAAACTACTATCATGGAACCTACAAACCGAGATTTCACCATATCATCTATTAGAATCACCATGACGTTATTGTTTTCACCTAATTCTCAAAGTAGAAATCAAAACCTATATATTTACCCTCACAATCAGCAAAGCATTCAGCAACTGGGTTTCCATTAACATCTTAAACACAAAGCTAGCTTCTGAATCTTCAACTTTTCTTTGATATCAATGGAAAAGAAAAGAAACAGCTGCCCAGTTGAGAAATTCTTCAAATCTTTCAGGCCAATTCGCGGCAACCCAAATCCTTCATCCCCATCAGCTTCTAATAATCCTAATATTGTCAAAACTCATCATCATCATACTCCAAAATATCCCAAGCCAAATATAGTAGCAATATCTGAAGTTGTTCCCGTCAAGTTTGATTATTCAACTCCTCAGAAAAATGGCGGGAAAGTGGCCAGTGTTGCACCAAACAAAAACAATATGGAAGCTGTATCACAATTTGTTCAAGCAAAAAAGATTGCAAGCAAGCACAAGGCTACCAGGATGGAAAGTAATAATAACAAAATGAATGCAAACATTGAAGAAGATGAATTCACCAAATACATCAAACGTGCATGGAACCAGATTAGAACTCCATCAAGTTTTGGTGGTGGAAAGAATGTGAATGTGAATGTCAATACATCGGCAACGGCTACAGGAGGAGAAGATACCGGAAAAGATCAATTCTCCGATTATATTAATCGTGCTAAGAAGAGGATGCTGAGGAATATGTCAAGCTTTGTTGGTGGAAGGAATGACTCCATGAAATGATGAACATCCATCTTCAAAAAAGGATCCTCTAAATAATAAGATCTGGGATGCCTCTGCTATTACTTAAAATTGGTTTCATTAATAAAGATGAGCTTGCTTTGCTTTCATGTGCTTAATTTGATACAGTAATTCTTCTTCTTATAGTGCAAGCACAGAATTAAGCACAAGCAAGCCTGTTTGTGGTGTGTCTAATTAATTAATTGCCTGTTCATATAATTCTTGGTATTAAATTTGTTACTTAATTGCAGCTTATGTTATGTCTTATTATGTAATTTGTTATTGTTTCATTGTGTTAACGTCCCACTTGATTGATGGGATTGATGATATGTGAAATAAAATATATATATTTTTGTGTATCTTTATTCTTAATTATAAAAGCATATTTATAATTTAATGATGCAATTTTGTTGGTATGTTAGCATGAACTTCATCTTTTATATCTACCTATAGCTTAAAATGATGTTGGGGGCACCTCTTTTTCATACCTGATTTGGCTGTGGGGATTAATCAAAACAATATTTTTGTTATTAATAAATTTTAAAATCATAATGCAATTCCATTTGGGATTAACACTTTATCGGGTGGGGGAGAATATAATTTATTAATTGTTCGGCCCCATGGATTCACCATTTTTATGATGTTACATTGTAGACCTGCTGAACCATTATCTTCATCCCTCACTTAGATCCGGTCACGGTCACGGTTCCGGTTCAGAATCGAAATCAAACCGGTTGGAATTGTTCGATTTCGGTTCCAACTAGTTCCCTGCCCTAAAAATAAAAATATATATATATTATATATTTAAAATCTAATTACTAAATGTCTAAATTTTCCTTAATAACATTGATAAAACAGTTAGATTTATGGATAATTTAGGTATCACAAAAATAATCCAAAAATATATAAATATGGGTCATTCCTCTTTTTTCAACACATCAATTCTCAATTCTCAATTCTCTTAATTTCTTTAATTATCTCATTATCTCATTCTCTCAATTTCTTTAATTCTCTCATAATCCAAAAATGTAAAAATAGATGTCCCCGATGACATCAATTCTCAATTCTCAATTCTCAATTCTCTCAATTTCTTTAATTATCTCATTATCTCATTCTCTCAATTTCTTTAATTCTCTCATAATCCAAAAATGTAAAAATAGATGTCCCCGATGACTTTGAAGACTTGTTCGACAATGCATCTGCAAGTGCAAGCGGAACGGGAGTTGAATGATCAACATACACAAATAATGATGATGATTGATGAGTAAATAATTATAATGGGAAACTATCTAAAAAATATAATGGAACTACGTGAGTTTTGATTCCTCTCACCACTAAATGATATGTAAGAAACTTAAGTTCTTAAAAACTTAAGTTGAAGCGCTTTTATTTTATTTTTAATTTAATCTAATCTAAATTCAAATTTAATAATTTTAAATAAAAAAATTTATCTCATTTTTTTTAAAAACAATATTATTAAAATTTAAAATTAAAAAAAAAATTGGAACCATCCGGTTCGGTTTCGGTTTCGGTTCCTGATTCCACAAGTGTAGAATCGAAAACTGTTCGGTTATGTTCCGGTTCGGAACTGAACCAAATCATTGACCGGATCTACCCTCACTTCTTACTTTTTTAAGATTAATGAAAGATTTCATCATAAAGAAGTACAGTCATTTTGGCTCGATTACAAACTTAAGAAATCCTAAAACTCGAACCTAATTAGGACAAAGCCTAACAACATAACCGCATATTGCTCATTCCCTAAAATTGTTTGGATTGGAAGTCGTATTCACACTGAAATCTTTTGAAGGAGTTAGAGGATTTTACGGAATGGCTTGAATGTCCTCACCTCTACTAGTGTTGGTGAATACAGAGTCCGATGTAGTTACATAAAATACGCAATATACTTTTTTTTTTTTTCGGAAACGATGGAACCCCGCCACCAAACCACCCATTCTGGGCCGCGGCGCAGGTAAACCACCGCTATCCCATGCTCTTACAAGAAGTGCACCCCCTGGATTCGAACCCAGAACCTCAAGGTGAGATCCTGGACCCTACACCACCAAGCCACACCCCTTGGGGACAAATACGCAATATACTCAACATAAACTTTTACAACAGCCCATATACAATCTATTATACGGAAAATAATTAAGCTTATGAGGAAGCTCAGAACTCAGTATTCACTTCCAACATTAGATCTATCATCTTTCTCGTACAGATCTTTTATCGACTAATGAAAAGAAAACTCTATACCTGCAGAAATAGAAATAAAATACAACACAAGAACATAAATTTACTACCATATATGGGTGGAACCATATTTCAAAAATCTAGGCAACGAACACAAAGAAAAACACATATATTGGGAAAAAGAAGGAAATTGAAAGAAGAAAAAAGATGAAAAACTGAGAGGGGGAGAAAGAGGAAAGGAAGAAACGAAAAAAATGAATTAAACTTGAGAGATTGTCGCGACATGCGGCAGAGAGGGGATTATATATAGGTTTTTTTTTTGGGTGGAGGGTTTGAATATACTTTCAAATATGTAGAGTTTTTTTTAATCATTTTACTAATATATTATGTGGCAGGCAGGCGGTTCAAGTACAAATTATGCCAATTTTTTATCATCCGCATAACAATAAAGTAACGTTACTTTATACAAAACAACGTTACTTTATTACTATGTGGACGATAAAACAGCTGCATGGCCCGGACCTGAGAATTTTCATATCGTATAGTTCACTTATCTTTACTTATATCTATATTAGCTCATCTCTGAAAAAAGCAATTGGGGTCCCTGTGAAATTACCTAGACATTAATTCAGTTTGGATGTTGAGAAAGAGCGAAAAAATATATAAAGATGTATGAAAGAATTAGAGAAATTATACATATATAGTTGAAAATCAAATGAATCTCAATCTCTCAGATAATGTTTATCAACAACTCACGCACTAATAAGATATTATTGTTTTGGACTTCATGCACACGCTATTCACCCACACAATTCTGTTCTTGGTATGTTCTCAAGGCCACCCAAAAAAATTTCTTTAGTGGGATGTCACAATGTACCTTTTTTGGAACTCAACGTCCTCGTTGGACTTAACCATCCATATACTTTAGAAGTGTGGCTATAATATCTTGATTCGACCCACTTATTAGTAAGATATTATCTGTTTTGGACTTCACGCACGCATCTTTCACCATCACAGTTTTATTCTTGGTATATAACTCAAGCCCATCCAAAAAATCTATTGCTAGTCTAAGGAAGGTCACCCCTTTTAAACTCATCACTCATATCCTTCCAAACAATATGGGATTTAAAATAAATTAAAAGATTATATTTTTTTTCCAATCTAATCTTATGCCCTTCATTCTCATAAATGTCTGGGATCTTTTAGTCTCCTTTCAACCTTATTAATATTATGGTATGGTGTACAATTAGAGTGTGTTTGGCACACTGTATTAGTGTGTTTGGCTCCACTATAAGAAAATGTACTTTTGGCATCCAAATATTTAGCGTCGAAATTATTTTCGACGCTAATAACCACTTTTAGCGTCGCAAATAATTATTGACGCCAGATGTTAACATTTTAGCATCGACAATAATATTCGATGCCAAATTGTATATTTTTAACGTCGAATATTAAAAACGACGCTAAAAGTGTCAATTTTAGCGTCGAAAATTTTTCAACGTTAAAGGTTTTCAACTTTTCCCATTATCTTTGGCGTCAATATAAATTGCGACGCTAAATTTTATACTTTTAGCATCGAAAAAATATATTCGACGCTGAAAATTTAACATTTAGCGTCGACTAAATTACGTCGCTAAAGGTTAATGACAATACCACCGACAGTCTGTTAACCTTTAGCGTCAAAATTTAATTTTGACGTTAAAAATCAGACATTTAGCGTCGAATTTGAGGACTTCGACGCTAAAAATATATTAAAATGCAGAATGCCACCAACCATTCTTCCCCCTCTGTTTTTTCTCTCATCCTCTTCAATCTCATCATCTGCAATCTTACACTCTCATATGCAACCTCACAACTCTCCTACAAATTTTCAAGAAAAATCTAATTAATTTTCCATAAGGTAAATCTTCTTTCTTATATCTTTATTATTTTTCTTTATATTTGCAAAGAATAATTATATATCCCACTTAAGTATTTCAGTTTAATCTTTGTAAAAAATTATGGTTTCATTTTTTATAATTATGTTTATTATATACTTTGTGTTAGTGGTTTATGATGCATATATGTAGATTAGTTAATTAACTAAATATATTTTATTTTATAACTAATTAATTAATTAACTGAATATATATGTGTATGCTTAAATAAATAATTACTGAATTGCTGATGTTGATGAGTGTAATATGATGTCTAATAATTATATTTTTATATTTAGATATTTGGCTGAAATGGATAGAAATTGGATGAGCTCAATGGATAGATTGAGTGTTGAATATCGTAATGGAGTGTATGAGTTCATGGAATCGGTAAAGTATCACACATTGATGCAGAAGGTTGTGTTCGGTGTCCATGTATAAATTATTTGAATAGGAAAATGAAATGATTAGATGAAGTTCATAATCATTTATACATGCTGGGGATATCACCAACTTACCGTATGTGGATTTATCACGGTGAGCAGAATAATTCTCAATCACGGTTTATTGATTCCGGTGAAGGGAGCAGTAGTTATAATCAACCTGCAAACGATAAGATAACCGATGATTTGCATGACTTACAAGGTCCACAACTTGGTCATAGTGTTAGTGGTAACATACCAGTGTTAGGTGGAAATGATCAAAATTTATTTAGTGAACTACTTGATGAGGCAAAAAAAATTCCATTTAAATGTGCTGGAATGTCGATCTTGAATTTCGTTGTGAAATTATTGCACATTAAAGTGATCAACATAATGACTAACAAAAGTATTGATATGATGCTAGACTTACTGGGGCAAATGTTACCGGTTGGAAGCGAATTGCCTAAGTCGTATTACGAGGCAAAGAAAATGTTGTGTGATCTGAGAATGGGGTATGAATTCATTCATGCTTGTAAGTATGACTGTGTATTATTTCGTGCCGAGTATGAATCACTTGAATATTGTCCGATATATGGTGAAAGTCGGTACAAAATCCGTGGTATGGGGAAGAAAGTGCCTCAAAAGATATTACGATATTTCTCATTAATGCCCAGGTTGTAGAGTTTGTTCATGTCTCGACACACAGCGACTGACATGATGTGGCATCATGAAAAGAAGATCGGTACGGAGGGCATACTCAGACATCTTGCGGATGGAACCGAATGGAAGGAATTTGATGACATGTACCCATGTTTCGCTGAAGACCCCCGTAGTGTCAGGTTAGGTCTCGCCTCCGATGGTTTTAACCCATTTGGGAATATGTACAACTCTTACAGCATGTGGCCCGTTATTGTTATTCCATATAACTTACCTCCATGGAAATGTATGAAGGATCTGTTCATATTTATGTCGTTATTTATCCCTAGTCCACATTCCCCTGGTAAATATATGAATATTTACTTGAGACCATTGATTTAGGAGTTATAAATATTATGGAATGTGGGTGTGCATACCTATGATGCAGCTTCTGAGCATTATTTTCATATGCATGCCGCATTATTATGGATCATTAATGATTTTCTAACTTATGGTTCATTATCTGGATGGAGCACTAAGGGATACATAGCATGTCCATTTTGTGCGGGTCAAACACCTTCGCAGCGGTTACGGAATAAAATATGATACACATGACACAAGAAATTTCTTGAGTTGAGTCATCATTGGCTTGGCGGAGAAGTAAATTATTCAACGGTCAACAAGAACCTCAGAGTATGCCTAATCCATTGTCTGGATTCGACATACTTTGCCAACATCAATATCTCACAGACAGCACACCGGGGAAACATCCTAATAATAGAGATAAAAATTGAAAACGTCAACCTGAAGAGTTGAATTGGACAGGAAATAATATTTTTTTTGAGTTAGAATATTGGAGGAGTCTGAGTCTGCGACATAATTTGGATGTAATGCATATAGAAAAAAAACATATACGAGAGTTTAGTGGGCACATTGTTCAATATTCTGGGTAAGACGAAAGACACTGTAAATGCTAGATTGGACCTACAAGATCTTAAAACTCGCAGTGAATTGCATTTACAGGTCACTCTTCGAGGTCTTATTAAGCCACCTACTAGTTACGTGCTAACTCGATCAGAGAGCAAATCATTCTGTGATTGGCTGAAAATGGTTAAATTTCCTGATGATTATGCATCGAATATTGGACGTTAGGTCATGGATGATACAATAACGGGGTTAAAGAGTCACGACTGTCATGTGCTTTTGGAGATTCTCCTTCCTGTTGACATTCGACCTTATCTGCCACTGAATGTATGCGACATCGTACTTGATCTATGTGGTTTCTTTAAATAATTATGTCAGAGGACATTAACCACATCTGTTATTGACGAACTTGAGCGAGGAATCGTGATAATCCTATGCAAGCTGGAGCGAATATTGCCACTCGCTTTTTTGGATGTGATGGTACATCTGGCCGTGCATTTACCTTCCGAAGCTAGGAAGGGAGGTCATGTCTATTATAGATAGATGTATCCCACTGAGATGTATTATACAGTTTTAAATATTACATTCTTAAATTTGATTTTGCATTAAATTTATTAATAATGCAAATTTTTTGTCATATCTGCAGGGCTTTGGGACATTACAAACAATATATGAAAAATAAGGCGTGGCCTGAAGGGTCAATAGCAGAGGCTGTTTTAATAAGTGAGGCAATAACATTTTGTTCGATGTACATGCAGAATATTGAAATTCATTTTAATCGTCGACCAAGAAACTATGATGGAGATGTAAGTAATCAGCAAGATATCACAGTGTTCCGTCAAAATTGCAGACTGTTTGGAGCAGTAGGTGTCAAATTACTAACATTTGAGGAAGCTCAATGTGCGCATTGGTTTATATTTAATAATTGCGATGAAGTGCAACCGTACTTAACGTAAGTCTTGTATGTGCATAAGTGTATTTTTATTGTCTTACATTAACGTAACTCATTTTTTGTAGGCAACATATTACCATGCTACAATGTGGTGGTGACCACAACGTTGATGGAAGACACAAAAAAGAATTTCCTAAATGGTTTAAGGCAACTGTAAGCCCTAACATTGTCTATTTATTTTTATCCTAACAGTAAATATTTAAGTTTGTTATATTAACATATAAATATTATCATGTGTTAGATAAACAACCAAGTGCAAAATGGTCAATTGGACTCGTCCTCTTTGTTAGTTCATTGGCATATGGGCCTCAATAGCAGGCTTTCGAATACAATGGATGTGTTGTGAACAGAGTTAGATTTCATACCGAGCAGCGAGATGTTTCACATGTCAACCAGAATTATGGAATTGTAGTCCTATGAGAACACGGCTCAGATATTGTTGACATCTACAGAGTGTTGCAATCAGTCATTGAGTTGATATACAGACCTAGACGACGTATTGTGTTATTCGAATGCAAGTTATTTGACACAAATGCCAGAAAGAGGAGAATTCAATTTAGTAATCATCTAACGTCAATTAATGTTCAACGTTATTGGTACAAGAATGATCCATATATTTTTTGTACCCAAGCACGGTCTGTGATATATATATCTGATCCAAAGCTAGGAAATGGATGGATGGTGGTAGAAAAGTTACAACATATGGGCATTTGGGACACGTAGGAGAAAGATAGTGTTGAAATTTCAGATGAAGCACAACAAGTCTCTGACAACTTTGAAGTTCCTGAACATATATTTCATTTACCAAATGTCACCGTTACTGAAAATATCACATTAACTCGAGAAAATACAGATGTTGAGATAATTCATCATTCTCATATTAGCGTAGAATCAGCAAATGAAGAAGAATTCGAAACTGAAGATGAGTCCGAGACCAGTCTGGAATCCTCAAATACCGAAGATATTAGTGACTAATCTAGTTAGTATATGATGTGATGGATGAATAATTTTTATTATTATAATGGATGGTTGTTGTTGTTTTGAATTATTATCATCATGGATGAATGGTTATTGTTGTTGTTTTGAATTATTATTATAATATGGTTGAATGATTGTTGTTGTTATTATTAATATTATAATTATCATATTATTATTATTATTAAGTCTAACATTTAGCATCGAACATATTAATCAACGCTAAATGTACCATTGTTAATCGACGCTAAATGTCCAACATTTAGCGTCGAATTAAGGTAATCGACGCTAAATATTAGACATTTAGCGTCGATATACTATGTTCGACGCTAAAGGAAAAAAATTAAATTTCCCTCGAAAAATTACCCTGATTTTTTGGTAGCCACCAAAGTAAAATATTTCGACGCTAAATGTCCATTAAATCCCTAAAACCAGAATCTCTTTCTTTCTCGGCTCTAGGGGTGAACACAATTTCGGGTCAAACCGCGAACCGCATCGAACCGCACCGCACCGAACCGAACCGCGCGGTTTGAAAAAATATTAAAAATGATTTTGAACCGCACCGAATCGAACCGCAAATTTCGGGTCGTTATGCGGTTTTGACCCATGTCAAACCGCGAACCGCCCAAACCGCGACCCGAACCGCCGACCCGCGTACAAATTAAATATTATTTTATATTTTTCTTATTCTTTAACTATGAAAATTAAGATATTTAATGATCATATAACAATATGTAATGAATAAATGAAAATTATGTAATTTTTTCTTCAATTATAATGTGAAAACAAATAAAATTTTCTTAAAAAATTTATAATTCAAACCGCCGACCCGAACCGCCCAAACCGCTAAACCGCCAACCCAAACCGCCGTGATTTTCCTTATCAAATTTGCGGTTTCGTTTTCTAATTTCCCAAACCGCCAACCCGCGCAGTTTGAAGTAAAAAACGAAAAAACCGCCCCGAACCGCACCGCGAACACCCCTACTCGGCTCTACACCCAGAATCCTCTTATGTCATCTCTTTCTCTCTCGGCTCAGCAAACCAGATTCCTCTCTGACACCAAAAATCTCTTTCAGGTACTGAAATATTTGGATGCCTTCTCTAAATGTTAGACATTTAACAGTTTTTACATGATATATTGCTTTGGAATTTACTTTATGTTTAGGACTTGGACCTCAACCATATAATCTATTTTCTTTATTCATCTTAGTAGGATTAGTTTTTGTGGACAATTTATATGAAATAGAGATCAGATGTTAATGATTTCCTAGGGCAAAACTGGTTTACAGAATTTGAGATATTGTTTTTTTATTTACCTCTTTTAGCACCAGCTGCATCAAACATGTTTATTAAACACAACATGGACAATTAATACTTTGTCTTCAATCATTATGGTCTATTCACCACTTTAGCTTTCCGCAAAATGGTAGAATTTTGACATGACATGTTAAAGGATATCGCTGGTTGGAGAATCCAGTTTCCCGTAGGTTGGTCCATAAGTTGGTGGATGGTTCAAAATTACACGGTTTGAGATCCATCATAGTTAGTGTTGGCGACTTGGTCGCATAATCGATTGTAATTGGTTTTGATGATGCAACGCGAGAAAGAAGACTTCGACATGCAAACACGAAGCAATACAAAAAGTGTCGAAGCATATGTGGTGAAGAGAGAGAATGTGAAGACTTGCGCATAATTGAAGAAATCATGTGAAGTCTTAGCTTAGTGCTCTAATTGTAAGTGAGTTTACTCAAGTGATCTAAAGCTCTTAGGAATCATACATTTTGCATCACTTGCATTTAAAATGGCTTAGAATGCTAAAAGAATCATTTGCATTTTATTTGCACCAAAATGAACTTCATGCACAAGTACATCGGTAAATGATCTTCTAAAAACTAGCAAACGGATGAATTAAACTTCAAATGATATACCGTTAGATAGATATGTGTATCTTGTTTGCTACGGTTGAAACGGAACACAATTCCGATGTATAGAACTTTTGCTATAGCCATTTTACTACAACATGTTCATATGTGCGTTTTCTGCATACATGTCACATTAGAAAATTTCCATAAAATTCATATTAATGTTTTTGGAGCTGAATTTTTTACAGCAGCTAGATATATGTGTCTAGTTTATGTAGAAATTTACGGATCTTGATTTGGAATTTTCTAGAGAAAGTTATGGCCAAAATACCAAGTGTCGTCAGTCTTGACTGGTCATCAGAACATGCACTTACTGAAACCAGGGAGCTCCAGACCGGTCCCCATACCGGTTTCCATACCGGTCTAGCCTTTATTGTGCAGTTACTGAAACCAGGGAGATCCAAACCGGTCTCCATACCGGTTTCCATACCGGTCAAGCTCTTCATATTGAACACTTACTGGAACCAGGGAGACTCATACCGGTCTCCATACCGGTTTCCATACCGGTCTAACGGACACTTTCTCAACGGTAATATAGCCGTTGGAGCCCTAGACCGGCTTGCCGGTCTCCATACCGGTTTCCATACCGGTCTCGCTGTAAGTTGGGGAATGCTTTGCATTTTATTATAAATAGAACCCCAACTCATTTGCCTTGGTTAAGAGACTTAATACACAACCTTCATACATTCTCTAAGGCAAATACAAGAGTGTCTTAAACCTTCATACACTTAAACACTCATACAAGCTCACACACATCTTCATTACATTTAGTGAGCTTAGATCACTTGGGTTTGCAACTCACACAATCTTCTTATTATTTGTGAGTGCCCAAGTGTGTTTTAATTCTTCTTTATCAAAACACTTGCGGTTTGTGAATTCCCATTTGGTTGGGTAAGTTGTAAAGGTTGTGAGTGCACCTACGAACAAAACTCAAAGTTGTAAAAGGTTCGGAGTGTGCCTTTGCGGAAAACTTTTGGTTACGAGTGAACCACGGAAAACTCGATTCTAGTGGAAATCTTCAAGCGAGGCTTGGAGGAGTGGACGTAGGCACGTTTGGCCGAACCACTATAAATCTCGGTGTCGTATTTCTCTTTCCCTATACTTTTGTTTATAGCAAGTTTATTTTATGCTTATACATATTGAATAGAAAACTTGCATATAGGCTATTAATTGGAATAGAGAAAATTGCCCTAAGTCCCCACTTGGTAATAAGAGCTAAAAATCGGTAAAGATTTTATAATTCCGCATTTGTAGCGATAACCCAATTCACCCCCCTCTTGGGTATAGAGATTGCTTTGTCGCTATTGCTTGTAGGTACTTTCAGTTAGATCAACTTGTATTCCAATTATTGGGTGCTCTTGTTTATTATAAATGTGAAGTAAATAGTAATTTTTATTTTTATAGGATGTTTTCACTGAGAATGGTCGTTCTTCTTGACATGGTTTTCTAAACTAAGAGCTATTTCACCATTATGACTAGCTTATTCTAAACTTATCTGGATAGAATGCTCAAAATAAGTATGTGATATATTAAACATGTATAGAAATGATTGACTGCACTAGCTAGCTGCTTGGCTATAGCGACTTGCAGAAGATTGTAAGTAAAATTGGAGCTTTGTCTTAAGTAAAATTGGATGATATCTATTTTTGGAAATGCTATGATAGTTAATGGATTAGAGTTAGTACACTGGACGAACTGGAATAATTAGGAACTTAAATGCAAGTTCAGTTTGCTCTTCAGTTGGAGATATTGATGTTCTAATCAGGTGTTACTCTCATCAGACACGGACCAAAGTTTGATCCGTTAGTGGAACAGGAACTTAATTCATAGGCACTACAAGCAGCTTTGATGTTTTTCCTGTCTTTATTTGCTATTTCGTCAGTTTGTCAAATGATTGTCCTCTCAATGCATCATGTTCTGACTGGAAATGTATTGCTACTCTCACAAGATCTTCAAAGCTTAGTGATTACACTTTTTTTTCTTTAAACGTATCTCAGTGAGTACACTGAACAAAGAAAGATGAGAAATACTATGCTACTGAGATCCAAATTCTTTCGAGTCTCCATTTCTCTTGAATAGTGTTGCGTTGGTCAATCACCAATCACAAGAAGATTTTCTTGACATTTGAAGTTGTATTAGTAATATTCGTGTTCAAATATGGTGTTGCACATATCTGAAAGCCATTTTTATACACTTATCAGAACAGCAGCATTTCCAGAACAGTTGCAAAATTTGTCTGGATGTTAAATCAAAAATTAGATGAATAGCGTGAATGTTCTATTTGATTTGACAAGACTTGTGGATGAGGATGATATTATAATACCTTGGTCATGAATATATAAAGTGAGATAATTATGATTAAGTTTGCAAAGTTGATGTGTGATGCACAGTCTATTATTGGTGAATTGGAAATGATAATGTTGAGCTACTAATGTAGGTGATGACTATGAGAAATGAGTAATATATGTGTGCTTATATTACCAATGTTGGATGTTTATAATAATTCACACACATCAAACAAGCTGATTTGTGAATGCAATTTTGAGAACATATGCACTTTCTCATGATGTTATTATATCTTTATCACCCAAATCAGTATCCTTTAAAATTTTATATGGTTAAAGATATTTTGAGCAGTCCATGTGTAATGATAAAAGTTTATATGGTTATTAAAATATTGAAATTTCATTAGCATAATTATGATTATTTTTGTGTCATTGATAGTTTCGGAATTCTTATTTTGCAGATGGCACCGGGCAATCGCATACGGACTAATGCGACTCCATCTACATCTGCAAGGACAGATGCCTCTGTTGGGGTCTCTGCTAGCACAGGTGACTAGAGTACAGCGAAGGGTCGAGGACGCACCTGTGGCCTGGGGTTGGTTAAGCACGTTAAGGCTCACGGCCATAGCCGGATAGAGATATCAAATGATGGATAAAGACAAATCGGGCAATAAAATTCAGCGTTTACTACAACCATAGGTGCTGCAGCTCGGTTTGAAGCTCCCCAAAACTACGTTTCTTGGAGAAAGATATCATGGGAGACGAAAATCAACCAGCTCTTCCTTTCGCTACTTGTGAGTTTCCTTACAGTATTAAGTTTTCGATATTGTTTGTTAATTTAAATTTTTATTTTATACTCATTTTTACTTGGTTGTTATTCCTGTAGGAGTGGTTCGACTTCGATCTGACCAAAGTTAATGTCCAACAGTATCTTGACTACCACATGAGGAAAAGTTATAAGGATTATAGGACAAAAGTCCTGAAACCAATATTCGACGAATATGGACCTTTGGATGCTCCACAACACAAGCCTGATTTTATAGAGGAACAAGACTGGACATTCTTGTGTGAGCTTTGGTCTAGCGAGAAATACGAGGTAAATTTTAAAATAAACAGAAATTTATAATTCTCTTTGCTTTTGGTACTTACAGTGTTGTTAAATGCAGAATAAATGTCACGCAAATGCGGAGAATCGAAGTCACTTGCGTTTTAACCATTGTGGAGGTTCCAAGCCATTTATCCAATATCGTGCCGAACATTCTGAGGTAAATATATCATAACCTGAAATTTAACAGTTCATTATTTTTACTAATGTGGAATAATAGTATAATTATTTTATGTTTTTAGCAGAGTAGCACAGGTGAGGTGCAATCATTTCCATATTTTTTCCGAGTGACGCACTACAATGAGAAGAAAAAAATGGATCAATGAAGAAGCCGAACGCTGCTATGTAAGTTTAAGTTTTTAAAATAAAATAATTATTATTTTAAATTGATTTTTTTCTTTTCAAATTCTAACATTAACTTAATTTTTTTTAAACAGAACGAAATGGTGGAGCTCCAACATTAAACTCAGGAGACAGGGTCTGACCCGATACCAGATGAGTAGTTATCGCAATTGGTTTTCAAAAACCAGACAGCGTACAACGTCGGCCTTGGCACTCGTAAGAAGTCGACGTCATCTGCACGCACTACTGTTTCTTCGGACACTGACTCGTGCCTTCGAGACCAGCTAGCCACCACCCAAGACGAGCTGAAGAAGACTCAGGATGAGCTACTACAGGTCAAGGTGGACCACGAAAAGAAGTTGGAGCAGTTCGACCAACAGATACGGGCTTTCCGGGAGATGTTGGAGGCCTCACTCGGCCGGGGTGCATCGGGCTCGAGCGCCCCCCATCACAGCAGCAATAAATTTTATTTCCATTTGTATAAACATTCAGAACAGATAGTTTTAATATACTATGCATTTTTTTAATAAATTTTCATTATAATAATAAAATAATTATTAGAATATTTCCTAATTGTGCTATTAATCAGCAATTTTTTTTGAAATAATAATATTTTTAAACATTAAATTGAATATTTTATAGCAAAATTATGTAAAATAATAATTTTTTTAGAAAAATATTTTTAAACTTTTAGCGTCGAATGTAGGCGACGCTAAAATAAATAAAAAATTATTATTTATATACTTTTAGCGTCGAATATTTCGACGCTAAAAGTTTAAAAATATTTTTTTATTTATTTTAACGTCGAATGTAGGCGACGCTAAAAGTATACAAATTATTTTTTTTTTATTTCTTTTAGCGTCGCCCACGTTCGATGCTAAAAGTCTCATTTTTAGCTTCGAATACTTTCGTCACCATATATGAACTATAGCGTCGGGAATTCTTCTTTTTCGTCGAAATAATTTGGACGCAAAGTAAGAGGTTTTAGCTTCGATAATCTCTATTTCGACGCTAATTGTCGTTCTCGTCCACATTTTAGCGTCTAAATTTGGCATCGAAATGTTTCGATGCTATTGACTGTTGGCGTCGAACTTTTGACTTTTGAAGTCGATTGTTTTCAACGCTAAATGCCTTATTTTTTGTAGTGCTATAAAGCATGATCACACATCAATGCATTGTTTTATTGTTACAATGTGTAGTAACTTCATTAATTTACGATAGGGATGAGTATCGGATTTCAACGTATTGCACAAAATTAAAATTAAAAAAAATCATTCTCAAATTTGGGTTCTCATAATTGTTTTCAATTTTTGGTTGATTTTGTTATGATCGAAAATGAATACATTGCTTTATACTATTAGATTTAGTTTCAAATATATATATAGGTTTTGTCATTTTTTCCGTTTCAGAAAGACCAAACAAGCTCTGATTAGTCAAGGATCCTCAATTGATAACGCAATTATTTATTATTAGGGCATGCTTTTAAAAATTGGAGTTTTTTATTTGAGGATATAAACATATAATACATTTCTACAACATTAAGTACTTTTTAAATTATAATAACAGCATTTTTTTTCAAAAATATAATTTTAATTAATCATCAAAAAAATTATTACACTACAGTACAACACCAAACATTATTCAATATTAATATAATATAATATTAATATAATGCAAACTAATGTAATATATTATCCCCAATGGACGTGGTTTGGTGGTGTATAGTTCAGGATTTCATTCGGTTCAAATTCATGGAGTGCGTTTCTTATAAAAGCCTAGAACAGCCGGGAGTTTTACTTACTCTGCTGAAAAAAAAAGGTGATTAGGCGGCGGAGTTTCTAACAATTTAAAAATAAAAAGAGTAATATACTCTGTATTAAATAATAAAACTATATAATACTATATAATGTACCAAATGCACCTTTCAAAGTGCACTCACCTATGTACAATTAGGGAAACAACCTCACATTAATGGACTGCTGAACCAGCCCAAGAAAGTTTAAGTATTTATAGGCTAAGCCCATATAAATCTTTACAGTGTCAATATGGGCCCATGAAATTGATTGTTATTCGCATGATTGGCACATCATTATAAATTGGGGCAATTGGCTTTAATTAATTTTCGCTGTTCGAATCCTATAAGAGATTAAAAAAAAAAATCGATTTGGGCCATCCTCCAACCTTTAAAGAGGAAAAAAAAGGGAAATTATCTATCAACCACTTTATATTTGGATGAAATATATCTGGCATTTCTGACAATGACATTATACCATATATATTTTGTGTTTTATATCAATGAGTCACTTTTCCATTAACGGTGTTAAGTGAATGATGACGTTAAAACGATATTTATATTAAATCACTATATTATAGCAGCTATTTGATTCAAATTTGAAATGTTATGAGGTGTATTGACATTATCACAATTCTTTGGTGGTGCAGAGATAATATTTACAAATAAAAAAAGAAAAAGCAAAATAACAATAACAATTATTCTTTATGATCGAATGATTCTGTCAAAATGTTAATATATATATATATATATCATGATTTAATATTAAGATTGTAGTGAAATCATACGGTATAAACTCTCCAGAAAATCTTCACTAAGAAAATTAGTTTCCATTATAAAGTAATAGGTGAAATTAATGACAATAAAGAAATACTATCAAAAGATAATTGCAGAGAAGATCCTAATAGACTCAGTGTAGGCTTCCCAACTTCCTTTACCGAGATAGACGCACTCCTATATCCCCCATCACATGCATGTCGAGCTCTCTCACCACATGACTATCTATTATAGCTCTCTCACTCCACCAGAGCAACAGTCCCGCCATAACTCCTCACACACATCCATTATAAATATCACAATTAGAACAGTTCTCACGCTACCTCAAAAAAATTATAAGTTTGAAATATTAAATTTTGTGTGTTTTCAATTTAATAATAATATGAATTATTATTAAATTAAAAATTATTATTATTATTATTGTTAATTTTGTTTTTTTTTATATATTTTTTTAGATATTATCTTTCACACCAAAGAATTGTGATAATGTTAATACACCTCCTAATTATAATACAATGATTTGACAAAAATACTCTTGACGTCATCATTCAATTAACTTCATTAACGGAAAAGTGATTTCTTGACACAAAACACAAACAAAAGATGGTGCAGTATCATTATCAAAAATCTATAACGGCTACATGTATTTTCCCCAACCTAAAACCACTAAGTATATTTCCCGAAGAAATAAAAAAAAAAAATCACAACCTTAAAGCGAAATGTAACAGCTTGATGGCATTGTTCAGATAGCTTTTCTTTGTATTTTTTCGAAGGGTCTTGTGAAGACCTTGTCTGCCCATAACTATAAATTTTGAAGCAAAACAATATTTGTCATTTCATTATTTCCAAATTGGTTATATCTGCTTTGTTTTTCGCTTTGTGCTTTCATTTTTGTTCTTTTTTTATTATTATTATTTCTTTTTGGATGTTTTGTTTGTCATTCTCTGAACAAGTCCAATCTTGGTTACCACGAATCAGTTTTAGAGCGGAAAAAAAATTATAAAAATAGCTGTCAGCAAAATAAAAATACAATAAAACAAATATTGTTTGGCAAAGTATAATAGGGTTTTTTTTTTTTTAAATGAAAAATTACATAAAAGAATTAACAACGCAAGTCTCGCCATCACAATTTTTTAAGCCTTTATGGACCAACTACACTATCAATTTTTCAATTTAATAAAACTGATTGAAGAATAATCATGTAACGGACAGTACAGAGCTACTGATAAAAATTTAGCAGGGAAAATAGTAATAAATAACAATTATAATGGTATAAAACATAAAAACATTAAAATTAAAGGCTAAAAAAACCTAAAAAATGAAAGAAGAAAAAAACTACAGGCAAAAACAGAGATGGTCATGCAGAGTTGACACATATGATCGGCTAAAGTTCTCAAATTTTAATCAAAATTAAATTCCCCGAATATAGAAAAATTTCATTTTTTAGTGTATAATATATTTATATATTTTGTATATTTATCGACATGACTTCTTTTAATAATTTGTTTAGTACTTCATAAAATTAAAAACAACTCATCTTGACTTACCTGAATGAAGAGCCCCTTTGATCTTAGAGCTAGAGCCCTCCGCCCTAATCACAAGTGGCGATATTAAGAGATTGATTTACGTGTATAAAACTTATTAAGTCAAATGTAACTATACAATGATAATTGGGAATATCGTATCTTAATTAATTTAAATAATCTCGTAATAATCTTCAAGGAACAATGCTGTTTAGAGAGTTGAAAAATTGCAGTGGCCTTATTACATTGGAGAGGTCCTTTGGGCATTATCAAGGAGTATAGAGTTGTCCCCAAGTAACGTGGTTTGATGATGTAAAGTTTAGAATCTCACCTCGAGGTTTTGGGTTCGAATCCAGAGAGTGCGTTTCTTGTAAGAGTCTGAGACAACCGGAAATTTTACTTGTTCCGCTTAAGTCCGGAAGAGGTGGTTCGGCGGTGAGATTTCTAATGATTCGAAAAAAATAAAAGGAGTATAGAGTTCAATTCAATGCCTTTTAATTTGTATTCAGAAACTCAGCCTTATAATAAAAATTGAAGCTAGCCAGCATATGGCACGCCCAATGGCACCGTATAATAATAATAATAATAATATAATAAGATGAAGTGTTCAAATTTTTTTATATTCCATTTGTTATAGAATAAGATATGAGAAGGTTTATAATATAAATTTTTAGAGTAGTTCGAGGCTGCGTGATGCAAGAGAAGATCGCAGAACCGTTGCTGATTGAAGAAATTAAGAAATGTCTCTTTCAATTATTTGATAATAAAAATAAAAATATTAATTAAAATATTAATTTCAATGGGATTCATTCATTGCATGTACACATCTTAGACACCCCAACATATTGATTTGAAGATATTTTTCTAACGACTTAGTCAGAAATTCGATTTAATTGAGACACATTTAAATTATAATTAGTCAGAAATTTGATTTAATTGAGACAAATTTAAATAATAATAATAATATCACAATAAGTTGTATATCCTTTGTTATGTTATATTTTGATAAATTAAGGTTTCTATTGATTTAATTATGAATAAATTATTATGATTTTTCTGTCACTGACGATCTAAAATGAAAATTATATGACTTTTTAATTAAAACGGACTCATTTACAGATACATTCTCCGAACTTCGTCTTGAATGTAAGGATCTAACATTGAAATTGTAGATTGTAATAACTAAGATTTCTGAGAAGATCATACAAATTAACTTTAATTTTTTTTATTTTTAAACAACCACTCATTTTTCTTGATGATGTTACAATTGTCGAAATGTTTGTGACATTTGTCTCCACTTTTAGGTGTCTTTATCATTTTACATTAAAATTTGTTTTTTTTTATATCTTTTTTAAATTAATATTTGTTTTATTTTGTGTTTATCTATTTTACTTTAATTAATGTTTGTTGTGTTTTATATTTATTTATGTTTCTTTAAATTTTAATATAAATTAAATTAGATCTAGAAATTTAAACTAGGGGTAACATGAGATGTTTTAAAATCAATTGGAGTATTTTTATAATTTTAACATTGAACTTAGCTATTTTATTAAATAACATCTTAAAAATTTTCAAAATTTAATTGTGGTTCGTGTCTCAGCTTGCCCTAAGGTGGCTATGTCGATGATTAGAAATTAGTTATAAAAAAAAAAAAAAAAAAATTGTTGATGATGATTTTTTATGACACGCACTTCGAGGACGATCAAGGTTTGAGGATCTGAGTTTTGTTGTTGGAATATCTGACCAAGTTGATTAGATAGGTCCAAGGGCCCAAAAGTAAGAGGAATATTGGAAGAATGACCCGACCATGGTGTACAATAACGTACTCAGCCTGAATAGAGTTTCAGATGATGCAATAATGGTGGTCCCGACCCGACCACTTTGAAGTATAGAATTGGAGGATTTTCGCATGTTTTAATGCCCCCGACTCGATGAGGTATCCTTGAATGAAGAACCTGACCCGATGAGCTTTGACGAAGTTACATCCGACCAGGTTAAGTCAGCATGACATATGCCCTCTATGAATGAGTGTATCTAGAAGGATAATGATGAGATAATAAGACAACGACTCACATGAACGATGTGAGTCCTATCAGTTGCAATAGGTCGGTGCAGTGGCAAAGTAGCTGGCTTGAGTGTTGTCATAATGGGCGGTGGATGTAGTGTATAAAGGTGTAATGATGATTAAGTGATGGATGGTGTTGATGGCGGATTTTGGTCTCAGGGGCAATATGAGAATTTTACTCCCGAGACAATCCTCCCTCAATAGTGAATTTGTTTGGTTATGGGGGACCAAAAGCAAACTTAGCAAAAGACAGATAAATACGCCAATCGACAAAGAGATTTAACGTGGTTCGGCGGATCTTGGTCCGACCTACGTCCACGGGCACAAAAAGGATGATACTTTTTATTACTCAAACACGCTTCTCGGCTCTGCTTCTGGTTTTTTACAAGTCTGATGATAATGTTTCCTATATTGATTCTCATCTCCCTCCTACACTCACTTTACCCTCCTATTTATAATGGTGAAGAAATCAGATTCCTATTTGTACAAGAATTCCCATTTGGAGATGGTTTCCTTTTCCTATCAGGATTCCTACTTTTAAAACTACATTCACTTCTTTTATCCTTTTAGGATACTGACTCATCAGTTCTCTTTATGAAAATATGATAACTTATTATCTTATCTTGTATGGATATAATGTTTTATCTTTCTGAACATGTCTTGCCCTATGCTCGGTTTTCATGAGGTCGGTCTTCGTGTGGTCGGTCATAATAGTCTTTTGTACTGAGAATGCTGCTGTCGACCTGATAATTGCCCGGTCATCTTTGAACTCAAGTGCTCGGTCACTAACTGTAAAGTGCTCGACCCTCACTTATATGGTCGGTCATGATGGTCTTTTTTAATGATTTTGACCAAGGAGGGAATTTACCCTTTTACCCATGCCGTGCTGTTTAAATATCATAGTGCCTAAAAAATACCATCAACATATATCCCCTAGTTCTCGGTAACAACGAGTTTGTGAGTTGATGCCGGGAACTATAAAAAAGATGGTGTGTCAATGAATCCGTCGGTGGTCACTTCAGGAACTGCAGAGAAAAATGCCTTGGCTGCAAATCTGGTCATTCCTGCCATCTTCATGAGCTCAGTTAACGAGGATCTCGATATCTACCTGTGGAAAAAATGCTCTGCCCTTATGCTGATGACGATCGACTCGGTGGGATGTAACCCGACCCCGAGCTGAAAAAAACATTTGGCTCTGGGGGAATGTCACCTCCCCAGATCAATAGAGGGCCGACCATGGGGGAGATGCTCTGATCCCATGCCGATGATAAGTCTCTCGGTGGGACATATCCCGACCCCGAGCTGAAGAAAGACTTGGCTCTGGGGGAATATTACATCCCCAGTCCAAAGAAGCCGACTCGGTGGGAAGTAACCCGACCCCGAGCTAAAAGAAAGACTTGGCTCTGGGGGAATGTTACATCCCCAGTCCAAAGAAGCCGACTCGGTGGGACGTAACCCGACCCCGAGCTAAAAGAAAGACTTGGCTCTGGGGGAATGTTACATCCCCAGTCCAAAGAAGCCGACTCGGTGGGACGTCCAAAGAAGCCGACTCGGTGGACGTAACCCGACCCCGAGCTGAAAGAAAGACTTGGCTCTGGGGGAATGTTACATCCCCAGTCCAAATAAGCTGACTCGGTGGGACGTAACCCGACCCCGTGCTGAAAGAAAGACTTGGCTCTTGGGAATGTTACATCCCCAGTCCAAAGAAGCCGACTCGGTGGGACGTAACCCGACCCCGAGCTGAAAGAAAGACTTGGCTCTGGGGGAATGTTACATCCTCAGTCCAAAGAAGCCGACTCGGTGGACGTAACCCGACCCCGAGCTGAAAGAAAGACTTGGCTCCGGGGGAAAGTTACATCCCCAGTCCAAAGAAACAGACTCGGTGGGACGTAACCCGACCCCGAGCTGAGAGATAAACTTGGCCCTGGGGGAATGTTATGTCCTCAGTCCAAAGAAGCCGACTCGGTGGGACGTAACCCGACCCCGAGCTGAATAAACAAGTGGCCTCGGCGGAACGAAATCCAGCCCCGAGCCGAATAAACAAGTGGCATCGGCGGAACGAAGTCCAACCCCGAGCCGAATAAACAAGTGGCATCGGCGGAACGAAATCCAGCCCTGAGCGGAATAAACAAGTGGCCTCGGCGGAACGAAATCCAGCCCCGAGCGGAATAAACAAGTGGCCTCGGCGGAACGAAGTCCAGCCCTGAGCCGAATAAACAAGTGGCCTCGGCGGAACGAAATCCATCCTCGAGTCGAATAAACATCGATATCGGCGGTACAAGAGCAGACCTGAGCCGGAAAGAGACATCGGTCTCGGCGGTACAAGAGCAGACCCGAGCCGGAAAGAGACATCGGTATCGGCGGTACAAGAGCAGACCCGAGCCGGAAAGAAACATCGGTCTCGGCGGTACAAGAGCAGCCCGAGCCGGAAAGACACATCGGTCTCGGAGGTACAAGAGCAGACCCGAGCCGGAAGGAAACATCGGTCTCGGCGGTACAAGAGCAGACCCGAGCCGGAAAGAAACATTGGTCTCGGCGGTACAAGAGCAGACCCGAGCCGGAAGGAAACATCGGTCTCGGCGGTACAAAAGCAGACCCGAGCCGGAAGGAAACATCGGTCTCGGCGGTACAAGAGCAGACCAGAGCCGTAAAACAAATATCAAAACCATTGTGTGAGCCATAACAAAAAAGCATAATCGAATGTCAACCTAAGACAGAAAAAGTTTTACTCACCTTTTTGGGATCTGTTGCATTTCTTGCAACTCTACAAGGGTCACTACAAGCAAGGCTCTTCTTAATACATCCTCTCGGCATCTCAGCATTCCACGCATCCGACCGGATGACTTCCGCTATCAACTTGGTCGACCTCAAAAACCGAATGGTCTATGTACACACTGAGATAGTCTTCTTTCACCAAGTCTTCCACCTGCTCCCGCAGGTCTCTGCACCCATTCGTGACATGTCCCCTTACGTTATGGTAGATACAGTATGCCCTATTATTTCCCTCATCAATCGGGAACCTTTTCAAATTAGGCTCGGCCAACAGACCTTTATCTTGGATTTCCCAAACTATCTGGGCCATAGGTTTATTCAGAGGGGTGTATACTGTTCTCCCCGCGACACGGTTGACTTGGACATATGACTTTATCTTTTGAACATGACTACTCGGAGGTGTCGGTCTGAGTTTCTTCTGCTCCGGGATTGGTCTCCTCAAATTTCTAATCGAATCCCACTGATTGTCTGACCTGAGTAACTTAGCCTTTCGGGTGTCTACTCCCCGGGCAATCTTTTTCTCCTCCTCTATTAAGATAAACTTCCTGGCCAACTCCAGGGCAGTGGCATAATCCGATACGTCTTGAATCCTCAGGTGAGTCCACAACTTCCTGACCTTCAAACCTCCCTTGAGACTTTCTAGCGCTTCCGATGACTCGTACGCTCCGACCTCGAGCACCAAATTGTGGTATCTTTCAATAAAATTCCTCAGGGGCTCATCATCCCCCTGCTTCATCAGTCTCAATTCTCCCACCATTTTATTGGGGACGCATGGCCCTTTGAAGTGTTGAACAAATGACCTTCTGAGTTGAGCGAAGCTACTGATGCTTCCCGTGGCAAGACTTCTGAACCACAGAATGGCAGACCCGCCCAAGGTTAGGGGGAATACTTTGCAAATGGCATCCCCTACTACCCCTTGGACCTCCATTAATAGGACGAAATTTTCAATATGGGACTTTGGATCTGAATGGCCTTTGTATGGCGTCATGGATGGCATGTTGAAATGTCTTGGGAATTTTGCCGACCTTATTTCTTCGGTGAAGGGAGATTCAACCTCACCGTCCCGAGCATCTGCTGTATCAATTTTGGGGTTTACTCCCCACTTGGCCATTTCTTTTCTTAACCAAGACTTTATACTGCCATATGTGTCACTATGCCGCCTCTTGCGGCCTCCTTCGCGTCTGTCACCACGGGTGCGGCGTTCCTCATGACTTGAGACTTCCCGTCCAGTTTCACCATGCTTCATATTTCCCCTTCTGGTGTCGCGGGGGCTATCATAGGAAGAATATGGTGATTGTCTCCCCTCTTCTTCTTCCTACGTATCCTCCGTTTGTAAATCTTTTCTACCACTACGGACCTCATCCCGTAGGGACCCCTCCTCATCGGTTCATCGTCATCACTCACATCGGCAACCCTTTTTCCATCTGCTATCTCTCCTCTTCTTTGATTAGCTCTGGTTTCAGGCTTCTCGCGGTTCCCCCCATCCATTTTCTCCAGTCGGTCCATCATGGTTTTTAAGAGGGTCTGACTATCCTCCATGTCCTTCCTTATGCTTTCTTCTATCTTATTTATCCAATCTGTAGCCGGATTCCCCGACGATTGGTGATTTCCACCTTCTGTCATCGTCTTACTACGCGAGCCGCTTTTTGTTGAGTCCCCACAGACGGCGCCAACTGTTGACGGCGGATTTCAGTCTCAGGGCAATATGGGAATATTACTCCCGAGACAATCCTCCCTCAATAGTGAATTTGTTTGGTTATGGGGGACCAAAAGCAAACTTAGCAAAAGACAGATAAATACGCCAATTGACAAGGAGATTTAACGTGGTTCGGCGGATCTTGGTCCGACCTACGTCCACGGGCACAAAAAGGATGATACTTTTATTACTCAAACACGCTTCTCAGCTCGGCTTCTTGTTTTTTACAAGTCTGATGATAATGATTCATATATTGATTCTCCTCTCCCTCCTACACTCACTCTACCCTCCTATTTATAATGGTGAAGAAATCATATTCCTATTTGTACAAGAATTCCCATTTGGAGATGATTTCATTTTCCTATCAGGATTCCTACTTTTAAAACTACATTCACTTCTTTTATCATTTTAGGATACTGACTCATCAATTCTCTTTATGAAAATAGGATAACTTATTATCTTATCTTGTATGGATATAATGTCTTATCTTTCCGAATATGTCTTGCCCTATGCTCGGTTTTCATGAGGTCGGTCTTCATGTGGTCGGTCATAATAGTCTTTTGTACTGAGAATGCTGCTGTCGACCTGATAATTGCCCGGTCATCTTTGAACTCAAGTGCTCGGTCACTAACCGTAAAGTGCTCGACCCTCACTTATGTGGTCGGTCATGATGGTCCTTTTTAATGATTTTGACCAAGGAGGGAATTTACCCTTTTACCCCTGCCGTGCTGCTTAAATATCATAGTGCCTAAAAAACACCATCAACAGATGGTGATGTCAGAGTCAGTTGTAAATGGAATTTTAGAACCTATATAAAGGAGTTAAAGTCATTATAGAAGAGGTTGGCTTTTTTAGCTGGAAAACTTGAGAAAGAGAGAAAATTATAATTTAAGAGCATGATACTAAGAGAAATTAGTGATAGAGAGAGAAAGTAAGTCGTGAGCCTGACCGCTTTGTGAGAGGTAGACCGGGCAATCATAACCCGATTAGTTATTTTTATTGTATTCAGTCATTCCCATGTTATCAGCTTGGGTTGGTATTTACCCCGAGCTTAATAAAATCATATCATCTTTTATGTAGTGGACATAGGTTAAAGCCACTCTTCACCGAACCACCTTAAATCATATCTCTGTGATTGTTTGTCTTTTGCCAAATTTGTGCAGTTCCCACAGCCAAATAAATTCACAAATGAGGAAGATTCGTTCGGGATAAATTTAAATATTACTCTTGGAACGAAAAACAGTGATCAACCTAAGATAGTTAGAAATTAATGTGAACCCTTTGGTTTCAAAAATTGGAGTGTCACAAATGCTAGAAATTTGACCAAACCTATAATTTTAATTGTCAAAATTAACACTTTCCCCTTTTAGACTATATAACCTTCCATAAGTGGTTACCTTGAAACATCAGGTTATTAGCCCTCGTGGCAAATGTTAAACAACTAATACTCTTTTTTCAGAACAATTCGGTCAATTTCTATTTGACAAATATGACAATTGAAAAAATGAATTAGACTTCAACAATAATTTTAAGGTAAAAAAAGAAAATGACAGAAATAACCTACTATTATTAACATCAGCCGTCAAAAGAAGTCTAGTATATGAGACGAGAAATGGATAGTTTCGTCAAATAAAAATAGGGTTTTGCTTCTAAAATATCATCCTATCATTTGCATATTTAAACTGAATTAACTTGGGAACAATAACACAATTCTTGAAAATTGCTTCAATTCCAAATACTAATTTAGTTAATATCTAATCAGCCATTGTACTTTTCTTAATTCCATTTTTCTAAAATTTTCGGCTAGCAAAGCATGCACGTTTCACTTAAATTAATGAGTTGAATCTTCACTAAATATTGATATTAATATTTATTTATTTAAAAAAAAACATAGGTCATGACTCAGGTATTCTCGATTTTACCTTGAGGTATTGGGTTCGAATTCAGGGAGAGCGTTTCTTGTAAGAGCCTGGGATAATCAGAGATTTTACCTGCTCCGCTTAAATCCGGAAGGGTGGTTTGACGGTGAGATTTATAACAATTTAAAAAACAAAATTGTTGCCATTTGTTGGATCTTATGTAAACAATGCTATATTTAAAAGAAAGAAGGAATATTGATTACATATATTATAATCTTATCAAAATATTATTAATTCGTAAGACCCAATTAACAATCTTTTATTTAACATTATCGAGGTTAATTATTTCATTCACACACTACAGATCCGAAATTGATTGGAGTTGGTCTCATATTTTATCTTGTTTTTTCTTATTTTAAGTTCTAGTGCTGAGGGGCAAATGTAGTGGTCCGGTAGAATTTGAAAATTTTTATGATTTTTAAATAAAAATTATAATAATTTAAGTGAAAATCTATCCTTTAGTCCTTGTACATTTTTAAGTTGTAATTTGACTTTCACAGAGTTGAAATCCTGCCTCCACTTTTGGACGTAATAATTTTTTTTTTTTTAAATTAAAATTAAAATTTATACGCCTGTAAGTATTGACTAGATATACACCAACTTTATTAAAATTAATAAAACTATACACAATTGTCTCGCCTGAACCTGAAACGTCACATGAGAAATGCCATGTACTGATCTTTTTTCTTTTTTAATTTTGACCTTGTAGATTTTGTTTATTTATTCATGAACTTCATGGGGGCACATCCTTTATTAGAAAGTCATGAAAGTCACCCCCATTAAATCATGATTAATTTAAAACAATAAGGAAAAAAAAAAACAAAAGAGGAGAGAAAATTAATTAAAGATATATTTTTTTCATCATTAATTGAGAAGTTTATTTAATAAAAAATAAAGAGAAGTGTGGTTGGCAAGAGAGTTAGGGTAGGGACATGCATGGTTGATTCATGATTGCTATATGTTGTAAAATTTAAAAGTGTTGTAAAAAAATGTTTATCATAATTTAGGCTAAAACCCGATGTTGTCTCAATTCTTTTTTTTTGGTCCATATTATGAGATATTCGGGCCAATTTTCTCCGAGTAATCTCCAATCACGATAGAACAAACTTGAGGAGCACACTTAATCGAACCCAACGCTGATCCTAATTTAACTATTAAATTTTTTTATCTACATATCCACAAAACCCTAATTCATACGCCATGTATAGTAAGTGTTGACATCACCTTATCTATAATTTCTTCAAGGACACCGTCTCCAAATCAAACTGAAACTCCTCGTAATAAATGAGGTCACAATTTCAAAGTTCATTACTTCCGTGACATAAATATATACACATAACACATTGTTTGTTCTTATTGAGTGCAGATGTCCACATTATATAAAAATACATCGAGTTACACAAATGGCAGAAATTTATAAACTTCGATGAGCTAAAAAGACATAAATAATGCATTATATAAAAATAAGAAAATCATATGAATAAATATTTTTTTATGTTTTTATTGTGAATCGAAAGTTATTTTTAATTCTACGTGCATTTTTAAAAAAATATGAACGCGTGTATTTATGTGTATGTATAGATAGGGGTGGGTAAAATAATTGAAATCGAACCGAACCAAAAATATCGGTTCGGTTCGGTTTATCAATTTATGTTTGAGTTAAACCGATCGGTTCAGGTTCGGTTTGAATTGTAAACCAGACCTGTGAACAAATCGATTTATAAAATCGTGAATCAAACCGACCAAATAAATCGATTTAGGGGTTAATTCTTCTAAAAATCGATTCAATTTTAAAATCGAAATCGGAATATTAAAACTAAACTGAACCGAACCAATTGGTTCAGCTTTAATCATTCGGTTCTGATCGGTTATTAAGTTTTTGAATCGATCAGTTTTCAGTTCGGTTTCCCACTCCTATATATAGCCTTATATATTGAGGGTATCTTTATTTTAAAAAATGAAGTTTGCTATTTATAGTAAAACATAGACAATTTTTTAATTAATAAAAGTTGATTATCAACTTTTATGTGGGCTTAATCTAATTTATCCAAATATGTATAATTAGGTGTGACTAATCTGCATTGTCTCCCACTTTGATTTAATCCAATTAAATCAAGCCAAAACCACATATTATTACATATTTACAATTACCATAATATCCTCAAATGATATAGATAATTATGATTTTACAATTAAGCCATTGTGTAATTATTGAATTAATCCAATTAATCAAATTAGGTCAAAGTAGATAATCAATGTTATCCAATAATCAAGTATAATATCGAATATTATATTTTATCAAAATTAATCGGCTACCCAAGTACTCAAGGAGTACATTTCATATTGGGACTCTTTAAGTTCAGACACGTTCGTCATATAAGCCTAGCTAATATGTACGCAATTCGGCCACCTCCGAACTCGCGAAGAACACAAACGACCTTTCTGAACTATACAAATCGAGGCCATCACATATTTTTAACAATCGTTATATCATAGGTTATCTGAGTTGTGCTTAGGAAACATATAATACACCGGAAAAATAAAATCAGCGCGTACTGTGCGCGCACGCACTGTTCGCGTTACAGTGCACGCGTGCACAAGATAATTTTTTTTTAATTTGTTTTCATTTCTTTCTTTCTTCAGCTCGCTTTCCAGTGAGCTGAATGAATTAGGGTATTTTTACCCTAATTACTTCCGGCTCTCCCTAAACACTTCAAAAATATCAAAAATTAATTTTTAACATCAAAATCAAAATCAACACATGTTATAGAATGAAATTCAAGTTTTTCAAAATATCAAATATTTTTACAAAAACATAAATTTATTCTAAATACACTTTTGTGTAAATTTTGAATCCAATACACAAACCAAATTAGAATCCAAATAAGAAATGTCTCGTGAACAATTCTAGGTCACCCAAAGACGGTCAAGTGATTCTAGAATGGTAGCCATAACTCTAAGCTTTAATCAAGAGTTCCAAACTCTAAATTATGTTTATGTCTAACCTAAATATTTTGACCCAATTACAAACATATTGTGCTTATAATTCCAAAGCATCATAACACAATTTATTAGCCTTATTTCAATATTAAGCTATGTGATCATGCATCTAATACATAATTCATTACTCAAGAGAAGTTCAAACTTATCTAACAAGCTTGATACAAGATCTAATCTACTTCTTATTTGTTGAAATGGTTGGAGAACTTCCAAGGTGTGCAAGCTTGACTTCAAGATCCAATCTTGATTTCCAATACTAACAAGCTTCACTTCAAGATCCAATCTTGATTTCTTCTACATGAAATGTTGTAGAGACCTCACAAGCTTCTCTAAACACTTCTCTAACTTAGGCTAATTTCTCTAAGAATTTGCTGGTATTTTTTTGTAATTAAAACATTCCTAAAGCTTGTCATTTATATCAAAACTTAGGCAATTTTTAATTAATAAAAGTTGTAATCAATTTTTAAGTGGGCTTAATCTAATTTGTCTAAATATGTATAATTAGGTGTGACTAATCTTCATTGTCTCCCACTTTAATTTAATCCAATTAAATCAAGTCAATGATTAGGAAATAGATAGTTAAATGTTTTCCACATTGATTTAATCCAATTAAATCAAGCCAAAACCACATATTATTACATACTTACAATTACCATAATATCCTCAAATGGTATAGATAATTATGATTTCACAATTAAGCCCTTATGTAATTATTGAATTAATCCAATTAGGTCAAAGTAAATAATCAATGTTATCCAATAACACTTGATTATCTTAGTTGATAATTATAATATCAAATATTATATTTTATCAAAATTAATCGGCTACCCAAGTGCTCAACGAGTACACTTCATATTGGGACTCTCTAAGTCTAGACACGTTCGACATATAAGCCTAGCTAATATGTACGTAATTCGGCCACCTCCGAATTCGTGAAGAACACGAACGACCTTTCTGAACTATACAAGTCGAGGTCATCACATATGTTTAATAATCCATCTGTCGTAGGCTATCCGAGTTGTGTTTAGGAAACATAGAATATACAGTCAAGTTTCTGAGATACACATCTCATGTCGACATATCCACGATTCTTCATAACTGATGTTATCCACCCTAGTTGATCGACTTTGGCCAAAGATTTAAGAATCATGACTTTACTCACATGGATACCTAAACCTAGGGGTGGGCAAAAAAAACCGACCAAACCGCAAACCGAACCAAACCGGACCGAATTTAAGGTTTTTTTCTAACGGTTCGGTTTGCGGTTCGGATTGGCCCACCCCAAACGGTTTACGGTTCGGTTCAGGAGCTAATCTGAACCGCACCTGTTAAACCGAACCGAACCGTTATAATTAAAAAAAATTATATATTTTTATAAAAAAAAAAAAATTGTATTTTTCTTTTAATTTTATTATATGTTTTCTTTTTATTAGTATGTTAATATTTTTATTCTTAAATTTTTTTGTTAATATATTTATTTGTTAATACTTTTATTCTTCAATTTATTTATTAATACTTTTATTCTTAAATTTTTTGTTTTATGGTAGCATCATTATTCTTGAAAGTAAGATGTTAGATTTTTTTCTTAATTAGAATGATGGTAGCATCATTATTCGAGGTAATTTTTAAAAAATACAAGAATTAATTGTGCCTCATTTTTCAATCCTTTATGGAGTGCATGTGTTCCCTGGAGTCACATCTTACACCCCTAGTACTTCATACTATTTGTTGGATATAATAGTTTTTTTTTTGTCTTCACTTAAGTGGATGAAAATTTGTTTTAAATATAATAATCTGTAAACAGAACCGAACCAATCTGTAAATCGCTGGTTTAAAAAATTTTCAATCCGAACCAAACCGTTATTTAATGGTTTGGTTTGAGAGGTAAAAAATCTGAACCGTAAAATATGGTTTGGTTCGATTTTTAGCAAAAACCGAACCAAACCGAACCGCGCCCACCCCTACCTAAACCTCTTATGGTACACTTACGGGCCGACAAATCCAATCTTGCTTCGCACTTGATTACTGAGTGCATCGGTCCACACTCAACGAACATCTAGAGGCCAGACCATGAATGGTTTCTGACATACATGGCATCAAAGTGTGGAGGATCTCACACAAAATCAATGTTATCCTATAGTCCAAGGATTACATATGCTACTCTAATCGAGGAGATTCATATTGACGGTGGTGTATACTTCCAACTATTCGGAATCGCCTATGAGTCATTCAGTATTCGCTTGAATGAATACCCACACGTCTATATGAGTTTCCAAAACTCATGGTATTTGTTGGCCCGTAAGTGTACCATAAGAGGTTTAGGTAGGGGTGGGCGCGGTTCGGTTTGGATAATAGTTTTTTTTTTGTCTTCACTTAAGTGGATGAAAATTTGTTTTAAATATAATAATATGTAAACAGAACCGAACGAATCTGTAAATCGCTGGTTTAAAAAATTTTCAATCCGAACCAAACCGTTATTTAATGGTTTGGTTTGAGAGGTAAAAAATCTGAACCGTAAAATATGGATTGGTTCGATTTTTAGCAAAAACCGAACCAAACCGAACCGCGCCCACCCCTACCTAAACCTCTTATGGTACACTTACGGGCCGAAAAATCCTATCTTGCTTCGCACTTGATTACTGAGTGCATCGGTCCACACCCAACGAACATCTAGAGGCCAGACCATGAATGGTTTCTGACATACATGGCATCAAAGTGTGGATGATCTCACACAAAATCAATGTTATCCTATAGTCAAAGGATTACATATGCTACTCTAATCGAGGAGATTCATATTGGCGGTGGTGTATACTTCCAACTATTAGGAATCGCCTATGAGTCATTCAGTATTCGCTTGAATGAATACCCACACGTCTATATGAGTTTCCAAAACTCATGGTACATCGGGTTAAACCATTGGAACTCCAATTCCAATATACGACATGTGCTAGTCTTCTAGGTTATAGGAATTTGACTGTATTCCAAAACCAACGACTAGGAATATTTACTTTAAGAATAGTTTACACCTAGTGTCAAGACTATTCTAAGGTCGATGTCATTCTCAGCATATCTATACATCAATCTAATACACATAATGACAATACCATTAATAATGTATGAAATGAAAAATGTAGTTATTTTATTAATAAATAATAAAATGTACAATTCAGATTGACACTCCAAGTACAAACTCCATCAAACTCCCACTTGCTTAGTGCCAATCTGGATGGTACCGTAGTCTCATCTCCTCCACATGTTTATCGAATATCTTAGGAGGTAAGGCCTTTGTAAGTGGGTCTGTTATGTTGTCTTTTCATTGAACCTTCAAGATCACTATGTTTTTATTGAGGTTTTATACGGAATTACAGGGTTAGCGTAGCGGAACGCGGAAAATCGAATTATCCTATTTCAAAAATTTTTCTTGAAACAATTAAATAAACTTATTTATTTAATTAACCAATACTTAAAATCTGAAATTTTAACCCAAGAAATCAAATTTCTATTAATTACCAATTTACCCCAAAGTTTTACAATTTGATCATTTTGGTACTTAAATAGTGAAATACATATTTAATTGATTCTAAATCAATCCCAAAATGATTTATACATGTCTAATACATGAAAATATAATTTTCAACATAAACCTTTTTTTTTTAAATTGCCGAGAACCCCAAAAATTTTCCAAGATTTGTAATTTGGTCCTTTTTGGTTCAAAACACATCAAGATCAAATCCAATCAACCCCAAATTTAACATACATTATATATACATCAAATCACATCACATATATGAAAAACCCAAAAATTGGATTATGTTTAGAACCCTAATTTCACAAATTACACCAATTACATAATTTACACTAAATTGATAAAATTCAACACTTTAATCAATCCAATAACACACCAATCAAGTATCACCATCATGAAACAACTCAATAACAATTCTAGGTTAATTATGAATGGTTAAGCAACTCTAGAATGACAACTTTGATTACTAATTAATCTAATAAGCTTAATTACACATAATAAGCTTATTAATTAATCATACATGCTAAACACCTTCAAACAAGTTTCCAACACAATTAATTACAAACTAAAAGAGTATAGACATCAACTTAGAAACATAAATTGAAGCTAAGATTATTAGAAACATTTTCTAAGTAGAAGAAAGTATAAAAAAAACTTACAAAATTTCCAAGATTTTTACCTTTGTTTTCTTTCTTTCTTCCACATTTTCTCTCAACTCACTTTGTAAAATATTTGTGAAACTTGTGTAATTGAAAAAATGAAACCAAAAAAATTTTGTTAAACACTTTTCCATTTGGCCGAATTTAATGAAAAAAATAAATAACAATTAATTAAATTTTGTTCAATTTTCATTAGTCCACATTTTACTTTAATAAAGTTAACACTTATCTTTAATAAAGCAAACAAACAAATGGACCAATGGTATTAAGCCATTAAAAAGCAAAAAATCATTATATAAGATATTTGTTATATTAATTAATTTAATTATTTAACAATTAATAATTAAATAATAAATATAAATATATTAAATATATGTATTATATTTACATTAAATATCTCAAATACATATATTAATGATATATATCAAATATTACAATTTGATATTCAATTAATGTGTATTTAATAATATCAAATATTAAATACAAATACACATTAATTCGGAAATGACGATTAGGTCCCGATTGCATATATTTTTCGTTTAACCATTAAACGAGTTATAAATAATCAGTATTATTCATAACAGTTGCCCTAGTGCTCTACGAGTATATTTCATTAGTGAGACTCTCTAAGTTCAGACATATCCGTCACTAAATTAAATTTTGTGTCCATAATTCACCCACCCGTAAATTATGATGAACACAGATAAACTCTCTGAACCATACAGGTTGAGGTCACTGCATACGTATAATCCCTCCATCACAGGTATCCGAATTATTCCAGAGATATAGATACAAACGTCAAATCTCTATAGATATAATCACGTCGACGTTTCTATTAGCAATCCATTAATAACACTTAGAACTAATTTCTACAATGTACCACGAGCCCATGGATTTAACAGATTGCTAACTCCATATTGAATACATATGCTCTATACACAGAGCTGACGGATCCTTTCTTGATACACACAGGATATCATGAGCATCGGTCCACACCCAACGAACAGACGGACGTCTGATCCAAATAGATCGGTGACATGACTGCCATCTAAGTATGGAGGATAACTCATATATCCACAGTGGTATCTCAAGTCAGAGAATCACTATGCTCACTGAACCCGAGAAGATTCTTATTGACATTGGTGTACCATCCATTATGAATTTTCGACGAGTCATTCAGTGTTTATCCGCTATAAACACCTACATGTCTATACGAGTCTCCAAGACTCATGATTCATTGAGAAACCATCGGAATCCAAGATTCTATTATACGACATGTACCAATCTCAATGGGTTTACTTTACTGATTAAGTATTGTAAACCTTGATCGAAAACTGTCTAAGAATGACAACGTCATGATACAAGTCAATGTCAGTTGCGACGCTTTTGCAACAATATTTACATTAAAGAAGATGTCGAAGATTAAAGAAGATGTTATATAAAAGAAAATGTTCATTTTATTCATAATAAAATGTTACATTAGTATTTACAAGGAAATACATAATAAAATTGGCTCTCAGAGCACAAACCCTAACATTTTTTTCGTTCAATAATCTCTCTAATTACGCGGTATTTCTTTTCCACATGTTTAGACTTGGAATGCGCCATTGGATACTTAGCATGCGCGATGGCTCTGTTATTATCACGGTACAATGGGATCGAATCCGCAATACTAGGCACAACGCCAAGTTCTGTGATAAAATTTATAATCCAAACAATTTATTCAGCAACTTCTGAAGCCGCTATAATTTCCACCTCAGTGGTGGAATCAATTGTTGAGCCTTGCTTTGAACATCACCAACTAACTGCACCACCGTTAAGGGTAAATATGTATCTTGATGTAGATTTTCTATCATCTGGATCTCCCTGGAAGTCGGAGTCTGTATAACCCTTAACTTGTAGCTCATTTTATCCATATATCAGAAATTTATCCCTAGTACCTTTAAGATATTTCAGGATATGTTTTACGGCTGTCTGATGATCATTACCTGGATCAAATTGATATCGGCTGGTCACACTAATGTCGAAACTGATGTCAGGTCTAGTAAATAGCATAACATACATTATGCTTTCAATACAAGAAGCATATGGCAAGTTAGACATCCTAACTCTCTCTTCCTCAGTTTGATGTGCCATTTTCTTTGAAAAATATATGTCATATCGGAAAGGTACATTAACTGTCTTGCAGTTGGTAAAATCATACATTTCTAACATCTTATCTATGCACGTCGATTGTGACAATCCTCTAAGCTTCCTAACTCTATCCCGGCAGAGATTTATACCTAGTATATAGGAAGCTTCACTCATATCTTTCATAGAGAAGTTCTTGAAAATGTGGACTTTCACACTTTACATCAATCCTATATCATTTCCTATGATAAAGATGTCATCTAAATACAAGACTATGAAAACTATCATGATCCCACTCACTTTCTTATAAACACATGGTTCTTCCTTGTTCTTGATAAATCCAGATAATCTAATTATCTCATCAAAATGAGGATTCCAGCTTCGGGATGCCTGTTTAAGTCCATAAATAGACTTTTGGAGCTTACAAACCAAGTTTGAAGTATCACTGGATACGAAACCCTCTAGTTGTTCCATATAGATATCCTCCTCAATGAATCCATTTAGGAAAGCGGTTTTCACATCCATCTGCCACATTTCATAGTCGTGATATACGACAATGACTAAAAGAATCCTAATGGATTTTAGCATGGCTGCTGGTGAAAAAGTTTCCTCATATTCAACCCTAGGAAGTTGTGTGTAACATTTCGCTACCAGTCGGACCTTAAAGGTTTCCACCTTTCCATCGGGCCCTCGTTTCCTTTTGTAAACCCATTTACAACCAATAGGTTTAACTCATTTAGGAAGTTCAACTAAGTCTCAGACTTGATTGTCATGCATTGAATCCATTTCAAATTTCATGGCTTCCTACCATTTTCCCGAATCGATATCTAACATCGCTTCTTTATACGTAGTTGGATCTGTTTCCTCCAAGAGGAGAACATCAAGGCTCGTATCAGATGTTAAAAATAATCTCCCATGGGGCTTTTATATTCTATTTAACTTACGTAAAACCTGTGTTGTAGATCCTTCACCTAATTGGATCTCTGGTTCCATTTCATATTCCTTACTGTTGGGATCAAAGTCATCAAGTTCAATCTTTCTACAACTCCCACTATTTCTCAAAAATTCATTTTCAAGAAAAGTGGCAAAACGAACAACAATTACATTATGTTGCTCAGAATCATAGAATTGATATCCCAAAAAGTTTTTAGGATATCCAACGAACCTATATTTATACCATTTGGGTGTTAATTTCTCCCGCTGTGCAATTCTAATGTATGCAGGACAACCCCAAATCTTTAAATATCTAAGACTTTGATTTCTACCGAACCATATCTAATAGGGGGTCATAGAAACAGCTTTTGATGGAACTCTATTAAATATATGGGAAGCAGTTAGTAAAGCGTAACCCCAAAGGTAATAAGGAAGATCTGTACAGCTCATCATTATTTGTATCATATCTAATAAAGTGCGATTTCTATGCTCAGACACTCCATTGTGTTGAGGTGTTCTTGGTGGGCTATATTGGGCGAGAATTTCATTCTCCCTTAAATAATTTATGAATTCTTCACTCATGTATTCACCGTCTTGATCTGATCTAAGGCACTTGATGAATTTATTGGTTTGTTTTCCTACTTCGTTTCGGATTATTTTGAACTTGTCAAATGTTTCCGACTTATGTTTCATCAGATAGACATATCCATAGCTAGACTTGTCATATGTGAAAATCACAAAGTATGTTGAACCATCATGAGCGGCCTGATTTAATGAACCACACATATCGCTCTGTATTAGTTCCAATAAATCTCCAGCACGGTGTCCAACACCTAGAAATGAGGCATTTGCCATCTTTTCTTGGATACATGACTCAAAAATCGGATAAGAATCTAATTTATATCCATTGGGGAGATCTAAAATAAATGTTCATATGGCCTTAACATCCAATGTCTCGCAATTTCCAACTCTAAGCTGAATCTCCCAATTATTCGGCCTTTTTCTTACCCTCATTACCTGCAGGGAGTTCCAAATATGAGTAGGATTGCCAGTGTCTAACACTCATCCACTGTTTTCATCTAAGGATAATGAGATGTCAATAATTGGTAAAATACAAAGCGTATCTGAGGGTCCTGCTTTTCCTTTCAGCTCTAGACAGTCCTTCTTCCAGTGTCCAGACTTCTTGCAATATAGACATTGATCACAAGCTATTTAAGGTTTTGCGCCTTTGTGCTTCTTGGAGTTCTTCTTTGCAATCTTCTTCTTCCCCATCTTTATTTTCTTTGACTTCCCAGAAGTCTTTGAAGTGTCAGCTCCACCATGTAGGTATGTGGGGTTGCCTTTCTTCAACTCATGCTCCGCCGTGCGTAACATGTTATGAAGTTCTTCATAGCTAGCTTGCATTGAATGCATATGTAAGTTTAATACAAAGCCAGCATAAGAACTAGACAAATAAGACATAATCAAATTACGGCTCAGCCGTTCATCAATCACAATGCCATGTCGTTTCAGGTATCGAATATGGTTGATCATGTTAAAAACATGAATACTGACAGCTCCTGCATCCTTGAGTTTAGTACAAAATAATTCCTTAGACCTTCGATAAAGTTAGATCTATTGATTTGCCTCGAACAACTCCTTGAGTGTTTGCATGATGCTCTAAGCATCTGGTATCTCTATGTACTGTCTAAGCAAATCTGGAACCATCGATCCCAAGATGTAGGATTTCACCTTAAGGTTATCATCATTCCATCTATTAAAATTTTCTCACTCTTCTGGAGTGGAGTCATGATCGATTTCAACAGCCAGTGGATTGACAGTGACATAAGTCAATTTTTCAAACTCCAAAACAAGACGTATGTTCATTTCCCATTCGAAATAGTTATCGGCTCCTTTTAGCTTATTGGTATCTGAAAATTCGGGGTTATCCTAAGTTCTGACCCTATGCGGAATTATAAACAATAAGCAGGACAAGTCCTGTTACTGCTACTATGGAATTGCAACAGGCAAATTAACAGGCAACCACAATAACAAATAAATAAAATATGCTGCAAATATAAAAACAATAACGATGAATAAAGCAGCAAATAAAATCAATCACACAAAATTCAACACAATAATTTTGGTGACGAAGTGGAAAACTCTTCCGAGTAAAAAACCACTCCGGGTATAGGCTACCACCTGAATCCACTATATCGAGAAAAACTTACAGCGATGGTCAAGACCTATTGTGGCAACTCCACCGACTCAAGTACCTCTATACTGCAAGAACTCAAGGCAACACCTCAAGCCCGCGACCCACGGTTTTCTTCAGAACCTCTGAAGTCTCTGAGTAGATTGTATCACCTCTGAACGCCGGAACTCCGACTACCAAAACTCCTCCTATATAACTCTAAAGGATTAGGGATTTTGGGTTATATATGTTGAAGGTTTATCAAAGAATGATTCTCACCATTAATAGAGAAGACAAAAAGATGATGAAGTCTTCAATGATGGAATCAAAGAGAGTTGAAAGCTTTGAGAGATTTGGCTCAAGGGAAATATGCTTCAACTAACTAGAATGGTGGCTAAGGGTTATATTTATAGGTAGGGTGAAAACCTAGGGTTTTGCAGGCCAAAAACGCGTTCAGATCGCAGTCGCGTTCGAACGCTTACTAGAACGCTACACGAACGCGCCCTTTCTGTGAAGACTCGTTCGAACATCAATCGAACGCACAACGAACGTGAGCTCTCTGGAATGCTCCCGTTCGAACCCCACAAGAACGTGCCACGAACGTTTGCTCTCTGGAATGCTCCCGTTCGAACCAATAAAGAACGTGCCACTAACGCCACACGTTCGAACCCACAAACGAACGCAGCACTAACGCCAATCGTTCGAACACTGCAACGAACGCACACCACGAACGCATGTCTGATGCACAGCAGCCAGAAACTAGTCCAATTGCACAAAGATCTTCATGAAAGATTACAACTCAATTGAACTTGTTTTGTCACGGACACATGCCAATAAAAAAGGTGCTAACAATCTCCCCTTTGGCATTCCGTGACAAAACACTACCTAATACAAAGACTACGGTAATAGACCCAAAAAGAAAATAGTCAACTGTCAACCATCAAACAGTGACTTATTACAAATGGACTCGATCTAACACCTAACAAAGTAGTCTTGAAATTAATACCGCTTGAGCAACATACCTGCTACCTGAAACATCCACAAACAACAATATACCGTGAAAAGCATTGGGATAATCAAATAGAACATAAAGCAGGTAAAAATCTCATGCATGTACAAGTAGAAATCCATCTCCCCCTTAATCTTAACTCCCCTTAAAACGGAGATATCCAAAGGGTATTCTACGGCTCTCTCATATATATTAAGGCTCTCCCCCTTAATATATTACTCTCCCCCTTTTTGTCACGAAATGACAAAGGGTAAAAGAAACAGGAAAAATAACAGGAGAACATGAGACAACACATGCAAGAGCATAAACAAACATGAAATACTCCCCCACACTAACAGGCACATACAGTTAGTAAAATAACACACGGGAAGTAAACCAAAACTCAGAAAGGTGTACAGGAAAGAACAAATTGGTATGCAATAACATGAAGCACACACAGGCACATACTGAGAGAAATAAAAATCCTGTCAAAAACTGACTGAAACAGCATTTCAAGCTGATACAATGATACCCAGTCAGTATTCAGCTGTTTATGACATGAAACAATATGCATCATTTTAAAAGCTGCTTAAATACAACACTTATGCATATGACATAAACACCAAAGCATATAAAGCACTTGCGTGAAAAATAAAGTGCATAACGAATCAAGGCTTAAGACCTTTATTATGAGCTGGACACAGCCAAATAAATCCATCTCTAAACAAACCAAGTCCACAAAATAGGTGTTCAAACCCAGCACCACTAGGACCTGAAAATAAGCAACATTGGTTGCATGCTATATTATTTACCCCATAATTATCATGAGCTTATATATAAAAGCTCTTTCGAGTGAAAGTTTTTGCCATTATCTTTTGAATTTGGCCATTTTGGCTCTTTTGCACTTGAGTCTCATTTTTCTTTTTAAATTTATTTCTTTTTACTTTTGCAAAAGGGGATAGCAAGGTCATCTAGTCAAAAGGTCACACTATTGAGCAAACAGGATATGATAGAAATTAGATTGCTATTCCAAAAACTCATACATGCGACCAAGCCTTGATAAAATAAAAACGTGTATGTGTAGGTGCAAGCACATGATATACCAAAGGTTTTTATCACACACACTCATGTATATAGAGCATCAAGAAAAATAATAGCATATCATACATGCATAATCATATATCCTACATACCAGGATCACATGCACATGCTATTCATGCTCTAACAAGCCATAAAAATATTTTTGGTCTTTTCAAAATATATAAAAAAAAATTTTGATTTTTCAGTTTTAAAGCACAAAAAAAAAAGACACAAAACAGCTTGAAAAACATCCAATGATACGTGGAGTTGTATCCCGAGTGCAGATCATACTACCGTCCATTCGGAATCGGCTGTGAAATTTATGTCCGGGTTTCCATCCTATATACCAAGGGATATATAACAAAAACAAGACACACACACACACCCATATGCTGTGAAAACAAAATAAACGTGCAAAAACATAAAACGCACGCACACACACATGCAATGGGAAAATAAAAATGCATCTTTTAAGCAGAGTTACACCGAAGTGCACTCTCATCATGTCCATCAGGACGCGCAGAAGAAGATGGAAATTCATCTTGCTTCTTCACCCAAACATTTCTAGGAGCCTCTTCCACATGAGAGTTCCCAGACAACAAAGCAAGTTTCTCACCCAAGAATTGAGCTTGTTTGGTTAGTGCAGAAACTTGAGACATTAGATTTGATGAATCAAATCTAGGAGACACACTCTTAGGCCTTCGCTTTTGCTTGTGCAATATGAAACACTTAGGCCTAATATGTCCAGCCTTGCCACAGTGGTGGCACACAGGCACAAACCTCAGATGAGAGCGAGGTTTACCCAAAACACCTCTAGATTGAGGTTGGGATATAATACGAGGAACAACAGGAGGAGGAACATGACTACTCATAACAGGTTTCTTACCTAAGTCACGTTTAGCTGCTACAGGCACAGCTTTGGAAGAAGAAGCCTTATTGAAGTTAGGCTCAGAAATAATACCTAACATACGGTCCACCTTTTTATTTCCACTAGAAAATGCGGACAATTGGGTTCTAGCATCTTCAAGTTCGGTCTCTAATATTTGGACTCTATTAACTAGGCCTTGTTCCTCTCCTCCAGGTCATCAACAATCAAAAGGCTTTGCTCAGATTGGCTTGAGCCTCATTCTTTTCTAGCTCAGCAGCTTTCAGCCTTTTATTGACCTCTATATTAGTCTTCTTAATAGCTAAACTCTCATTAAACAGTTCAGCAAAAGCTACCTGAAGACTATCCTCATCAACAGACTCATCAAGAGAGACTTCAGAATCAGCATCATTAACAATAATCTCTCTATCATCAGTCACACTAGCAGTAAATGCCATATAATTGTTCTTGTCTTTAGGAGACTCATCAGAGGTATAACCACCTTCTGAATCACTGGGAGAGGCTGCCATGGCATTCTTACCTTTAGCCTTCAGATATGTGGGACACTCAGATCTAATGTGCCCATATCCTTCACACTCATGGCATTGGACATCACGGGATCTACTACCCCTATCCTCTCTAGACTCTTTCCTGCTATACCTCTTTTCTCTAGGCATAACCCTGTTACTGATATGGCCACTCTTCTTAAGTTTAAGAAATTTCTTAAACTTCTTTGCAAACAAGGCCAAATCATGATCCTTGAAGGTATCATCACCAGACGAATCATGCACAACTTCCTTAGCGATTTTCATCGCAAATGTTTTTGGCTCTCTATAACCAGGAAGCTTTTTCTCATAAACCTGCAGTTTTCCTACGAGTTCATCTAAATTAAGCTGATCGAGGTCATTACTTTCCTCGATGGCGGTGATTTTGGGTATGAACTTATCAGGTAGGGATCTCAGGATTTTCCTAACTATCCTACTGGTAGGAATAGTCTCACCTAGGTTAAAACTAGAGTTAACAATATCGTTAACCTCAGCATAAAACTCATCAAAGGTCTCATCATCCTTCATTCTAGTGACCTCAAACCTAGTAGCAAGATCCTGGAGTCTACTATTTTTAACAGACAATGTGCCCTCATGCACAGTCTGCAGGATGTCCAAAACATCCTTGGCTATCTCACACATAGAGATTCTCCTAAATTCAGCAGAACAAACAGCACCATGTATGGCATTAACAGCCTTGCTGTTCCTATTGCTAGCATCAAATTCGTCATTGGTCCAGGTCAATTTATCTTTAGGGGAAGATACCCCATCAACAATAACAACGGGAGGTTTCCACCCGTGTTCAACAGTCATCCAGACCCTCTCATCTAAGGACTTAAGGAACGCTCTCATGCGAACCTTCCAATGCAAATATTCCGTGCCATCAAAAAATGGCGGACAATTTAAGGGTTGACTACGCTCCATAGCTAATGGGTCAAGGATCGAGTTCAGGCTCTGATACCAATTGAAAATTTGATTTTACACAAAGTTCCGACCCTATGCGGAATTATAAACAATAAGCAGGACAAGTCCTGTTACTGCTATTATGGAATTGGAACAGGCAAATTAACAGGCAACCACAATAACAAATAAATAAAATATGCTGCAAATATTAAAACAATAACGATGAATAAAGCAGCAAATAAAATCAATCACACAAAATTCAACACAATAATTTTGGTGACGAAGTGGAAAACTCTTCCGAGTAAAAACCACTCCGGGTATAGGCTACCACCTGAATCCACTATATCGAGAAAAACTTACAGCGATGGTCAAGACCTATGGTGGCAACTCCACCGACTCAAGTACCTCTATACTGCAAGAACTCAAGGCAACTCCTCAAGCCCGCGACCCACGGTTTTCTTCAGAACCTCTGAAGTCTCTGAGTAGATTGTATCACCTCTGAACGTCGGAACTCCGACTACCAAAACTCCTCCTATATAACTCTAAAGGATTAGGGATTTTGGGTTATATTGTGTTAAAGGTTTATCAAAGAATGATTCTCACCATTAATAGAGAAGACAAGAAGATGATGAAGTCTTCAATGGTGGAATCTAAGAGAGTTGAAAGCTTTGAGAGATTTGGCTCAAGGGAAATATGCTTCAACTAACTAGAATGGCGGCTAAGGGTTATATTTATAGGTAGGGTGAAAACCTAGGGTTTTGCAGGCCAAAAACGCATTCAGATCACAGTCGCGTTCGAACGCTTACTAGAACGCTACACGAACGCGCTCGTTCTGTGAAGACTCGTTCGAACGTCAATCGAACGCACAACGGACGTGAGCTCTCTGGAATGCTCCTGTTCGAACCCCACAAGAACGTGCCTCGAAAGTTTGCTCTCTGGAATGCTCCTGTTCGAACCAAATAAAGAACGTGCCATTAACGCCACACGTTCGAACCCACAAACGAACGCAGCACTAACGCCAATCGTTCGAACACTGCAACGAACGCACCATGAACGCATGTCTGATGCACAGCAGCCAGAAACCAGTCCAATTGCACAAAGATCTTCATGAAAGATTACAACTCAATTGAACTTGTTTTGTCACGGACACATGCCAATAAAAATGTGCTAACAGTATCAAAAAGTTTCATCAATGGATTAGCAGTAGCCATCTACAAGACATCATTTTAAATAGTAGCATAATAGTTTTCATTTCAAAATAATAACACTAATTGATTATGAAATTTTAAATCTATTAGTGCCCTCCCACTACTTTACGTAATTCTGTAATCTCCCTTAACGGAAAAATAAGAATTTGACTATCAAAATTCCATAGCGGGAAGTGGATCCCATGAAATTTATTTCAGCCTCACACTATCGACGGTCTTGGCCTTTATAAACTCATTAGGTAGACCTCCAAGGTCAATCACATTCATGTGACTCCTAGTTTGGTCCTGAACCGTTTCTTATCCTCACACTAATGACGATATTGGATTAAGATGTGTTTTATGTGCATATTTGTCAATGTACAATAATGAGCTTCGTATGTACACCCTCACAATAATGACGTTATTAGGTAACTGTATTAACTCATCACGCTACATCTAATGTTTTACCGGAGCGACCTAAGTTTTGAGCATTAATACCCTCACAATAATGATGGTTTTGGACATTAGTAGTAAAAACTCATTCATCTCTGTATTGACAAGACGGACGATCCAATAATGCTCCAACATTATTAATATTATTACTTAAATAAATTAATCACCTAATCACTGGAGACTTATGACAATCAAGTTACTAATTTAATTAGGTCAAAATTTTAATTTAAAACATGCTTTACATATCCAATAAGTTTTATGTATAATTAAATTAAAGTTACTATGGCATAGATTCAAAAACATGTGTTGTGTGGTTAAGCCTTGCTACTGATACCATTCTGTTGGGACAATTGTGGAACCCCTATGGTCGGATCGGTGCCCCACGCAGCGGAAATGGGTCTAACCCATGGATATCAAGCATGAGTGTAATTTTAAATTATTTAATAAAATATTATATTTCATTACGAGTGTGTAGGAAAAAACCGGGGCTGAATCAGAGTCCGAAAACTCCAAAATGAAGCAAAATAAAATCAGCGCATGTAGCGCGTACCGTGTGCGCATGCACTATTCGCGCTATAGTGCGCGCTACAATGCACGCGCGCACAAGACAAATTTTTTTAATTTGTTTTCATTTCTTTCTTTCAAAGTGAGCTAAATGAATTAGGGTATTTTACCCTAATTACTTCCAGCTCTCCATAAACACTTCAAAAACACCCAAAATTAATTTTTAATATCAAAACAAACATCAACATATGTTATAGAATAAAAATCAGTTTTTTTAAAATATCAAATATTTTTACAAAAGATAAATTTATTCTAAATACACTTTTGGGTAAATTTTGAATCCAATACACAAACCAAATTAGAATCCCAATAAGAAATATTTCATGAATAATTCTAGGTCACCCAAAGGTGGTCAAGTGATTCTAGAATGGTAGTCATAGCTCTAATCTTTAATCAAGAGTTCCAAACTCTAAATTATGTTTATGTTTAACATAAATATTTTGACCCAATTACAAGCATATTGTGTTTGTACTTCCAAAGCATCCTAACACAATTTATTAGCCATATTTCAACATTAAGCTATGTGAGCATGCATCTAATACATAATTCATAACTCAAGAGAAGTTCAAACTTACCTAACAAGCTCGATGCAAGATCCAATCTACTTCTTCTTTGTTTAAATGGTTGGAGAATCTCCAAGGTGTGCAAGCTTCACTTCAAGATCCAATCTTGATTTCTCATAGATGAAATGTTGTAGAGACCTCACAAGCTTCTCTAAACAATTCTCTAACTTAGGCTAATTTCTCTAAGAATTTTCTTGTATTTTTTTGTAATTAAAACCTTCCTAAAGCTTGCTATTTATAGCAAAACTTATGCAATTTTTTATTAATAAAAGTTGTAATCAACTTTTAAGTGAGCTTAATCTAATTTGTCCAAATATGGATAATTAGGTGTGACTAATCTCCATTGTCTTCATCTTTAATTTAATCCAATTAAATCAAGCCAAGGATTAGGAAATAGATTAGTTAAATATTTTCCACCTTGATTTAATCCAATTAAATCAAGCCAAAACCACATATTATTACATACTTACAATTACCATAATATCCTCAAATGGTATAGATAATTATGATTTTACAATTAAGCCCTTATGTAATTATTGAATTAATCTAATTAGGTCAAAGTAAATAATCAATGTTATCCAATAACACTTGATTATCTTAGTTGATAATTATAATATCGAATATTATCTTTTATCAAAATTAATCGGCTGATGAGTGGTAAATGTATCACTATTTTCCACTCATTTGACCTAATATTTTTGTACAATTTCTTGAGTTTTGTGAATATTTTGATGTGTTTTGTGTTATTTTGTAGATAAATAAAGTTTCAGGACTCTCTGGAGGTGATTTGGGACCAAAACAACGAAAAACGGACAAAAGGGCAAAATGGTTATTTGGCTCGTCGCGATCGCTAACATGCACCGCACCTCTGCTAACGTGCGCCGGGACACGTGGATCAATCAGAGAGATTTTGCTAAAATGTTAACGTGATCCGAATCTGCTAACATGCGCCTGCCACGTGTCAACATCACATTTGATCATACTAACATGCGTCGTGCCACGTGTCATCATCACATGCTGCAGACAATCGCCATCGCCACTTGTCATCCACGTGTTAGCCATGTGGCATCCACATCAGTCACATGCCAAGTCAGCGTGCCACGTGTCAGCCACGCCATCATCAGCCAAACATCTCGTGACACGTGTCACAATCACATGGTGCCGACAATCAATATCGCCATGTGTCGCCACGTCAGCATAATTATTGAGTTAATCATCCAAAATACCACGTCAGCATATAAGGGAATCAAAGCAGCCAATTAGCGTGTGCCACGTCATCGCATCGCGACGCCATAATAATGCCACGCGTCGCGACGCGAGAGGCTTATTGACGCCTATAAATTCAGCTCAAAATTTCAGTTTCAGATGTACCTTCCCCTATGAATTCTCTGATATTAATAAGGAGTTTGTATATAGTTTGTTTTAATTTCAGTTTTATAATTCATGTTATTTACTTTTTGTAATAGTAATTTACTTTTTTTACTTTTTCAGTTTTTATTATTCAGCAATGATGAGGTAACTTCCCCCTGCTAAGGTGAAAGGTAAAACTTTTATTATTGCTATTTAGATTAATCTCCATTAATTATAATATAATAACTATTTAAAACCTGACTTAATGAGGATACCGCTATATTGGCCGGTTGGTAATTGATATTAAATTGGTTTTAACCTGACTAAGCAAGAATACCGCATGGTTGGTCGGTTGGTAATTAATTATTAATTTGACTTAATCAGGTTACCGCCTATATGGCTGGTTGGTAATATCACACAAGTTAATATATTATATTAAAAGAGATATCTAAAATAGTAGTAATAAAAGTGGATCCTTTAACCCTATCATTTTCTTTAATTATACTTTTTCCTTTTTAATTCACAACATTTACTTTTCAGCATTTCAATTTATGTCTTTTATTTTTAAGTTTTTACTAGTTGTAAATATGAGTCGTAGCTAAGCCCGTTATCTGGGGTTGTGATGAATTCCAATATCACCGGTTTATAAGGGGTTATTTTATAGTTTTGGCAATATAAAGGTTTACTTATTAAGTCTTAAGCTTAATGTTTTTTATTAACTGGCCACTAATAAGATTGATCAGGTAAACTTAAAATAAATTTGACAAATGAATTTTAGGTTTTAGCCTTAGACTTAATAGCCCACGAACTTCCTTGAGGATAAATAACGATTTAATAGATTCTCTTACATGATAGACATTTACCTGTCGGGCGAGGGTAACCACAATTGGAACTTAGTCTTAATGAATCCAGGTAATTTGATTGACATATACATATGATTTAATTGGATTACCCTGGGTATTTGCATCTGACCATCGACAAAGGCTTTTGCAGAATTTCGTGTTCCAGGTTAGTAAACTAGTATATTACACAAACATGAAATAACCACTTCATCTTTAAAAAGATATTGAAAGAAATCACAACCTTGGATAGTTTCTTATTATTTAATTTTCTTTAATTTATTTTCGCGCCATTTTATTTACTTGTTTTAAATTTAAGTCACAATTCCAATCAAACAATCAATCCAATAGATACTAGTAATCATTTGACCTCAAAAAATTAATAGCTTATGTATTAAGTCCCCGTGGGATCAATACTTTTTATACTACTTGAACGATACGTGCGCTTGCGTTATACGTGTGTGATTTCGCACCGGTCATCGGCTACCTAAGTGCTCAATGAGTACACTTCATATTGGGACTCTCTAAGTTCAGACATGTTCGTTATATAAGCCTAGCTAATATGTATGCAATTCGGCCACCTCTGAATTCGCGAAGAACACGAACGACCTTACTAAACTATACAATTCGAGGTCATCACATATGTTTAATAATCCATCCATCATAGGCTATCCAAATTGTGCTTAGGAAACATAGAATATACTGTCAAGTTTCTGAGACGCACATCTCATGTCGACAAGTACACGATTATTCATAACTGATGCGATCCACCATAGGTGATCGACTTTGGCAAAAGATTTAAGAATCGTGATTTTACTCACATGGATACCTAAACCCTTTATGGTACATATACGGGCCGACAGATCCTATCTTTCTTCGCACTTGATACTGAGTGCATCGGTCCACACCCAATGAACATCTAGAGGCCAGACCATGAAAGGTTTCTGACATACATGGCATCAAAGTGTGGAAGATCTCACACAAAATCAATGTTATCATATAGTCAAAGGATTACATATGCTACTCGACTCGATGAGATTCCTATTGACAGTGGTGTGTACTTTCAACTATTAGGAATCACCTATGAGTCATTCAGTATTCGCTTCAATGAATATCCACATGTCTATACGAGATTCCAAAACTCATGGTACATCGAGTTAAACCATTGGAACTCCAATTCCAATATACGACATGTGCTAGTTTCTAGGTTATAGGAATTCGACTGTATTCCAAAACCATTACTTTAAAAATAGTTTACACTTAGTGTCAAGACTATTCTAAGGTCGATGTCATTCTTAGCATATCTATACATCAATCGAATACGCATAATGGAAATACCATTAATAAGGTATGAAATAAAAAATGTAGTTATTTTATTAATAAATAATAAAATGTACAATTGGGATTGGCACTCCAAGCACCAACTCCATCAACATCTTATGTTGACATGTCCACGATTCTTCATAACTGATGCGATCCACCATAGGTGATCGACTTTGACCAAATATTTAAGAATCGCGACTTTACTCACATGGATACCTAAACCCATTATGGTACACATACGGGCAGACATATCATATCTTGCTTCGCACTTGATTACTGAGTGCATCGGTCCACACCCAACGAACATCTAGAAGCCAGACCATGAAAGGTTTCTGACATACATGGAATCAAAGTGTGGAGGATCTCACACAATATCAATGTTATCATATAGTCAAAGGATTACATATGCTACTCGACTCGATGAGATTCTTATTGTCGGTGGTGTGTACTTCCAACTATTAGGAATCACCTATGAGTCATTTAGTATTTGGTCTAACCAATACCCACACATATATACGAGTTTCCAAAACTCATAGTACATCAGGTTAAACCATTGGAACTCCAATTCCAATATACGACATGTGCTAGTCTTATAGGTTATAGGAATTCGACCGTATTCCAAAACCAACGACTAGAAATATATATACTTTAAGAATAATTTACAATAGTAATACATATCTCAATGTCGGACCACTTAGTGTCCAGTATTACTACAAGACTATTCTAAGATCGATGTCATTCTTAGCATATATATACATTAATCTAATACGCATAATGACAATACCGTTAATAAGGTATGGAATGAAAATATAGTAATTTTATTAGTAAATAATAAAATGTACAATTCGGATTGGAACTCCAAGCACCAACTCCAACAAACTCCCACTTGCTTAGTGCCAATCTGGATGGTACCACAGTCTCATCTCCTCCAAATGTTTATCAAATAACTTAGGAGGTAAGACCTTTACAAGCGGGTATGATATGTTGTCTAGTCCTTGAACCTTTAAGACCACTATGTCTTTTCGTTCAATTATCTCTCTAATTACGCGATATTTCATTTCCATGTGCTTATACTTGGAATGCGCCCTAAGCTCCTTAGCCTGAGCAATGTCTCCGTTATTATCACAGTATAATGGGATCGAATTCGTAATACTAGGTATAACCCAAGTTCTGTGATAAAATTTCTACTCCAAACAACTTCTTTAGCAGCTTCTAAAGCCGTTATAAATTCTGCCTCAGTGGTGGAATCAGCTGTTGAGTCTTGCTTTGAACATCGCCAACTAACCGCACCATCGTTAAGGGTAAATATGTATCATGATGTAGGTTTTCTATCATCTGGATCTCCCTGTAAGTCGGAGTCTATATAACCCTTAACTTGTAGCTCATTTTCTCCATATATCAGAAACTTATCCATATAACCTTTAAGTTATTTTAGGATATGTTTTACGGTTGTCCGATGATCATTACTTGGATCAGATTGATATGGGCTGGTCACACTAATGCCGAAACTGATTTCAGGTCTAGTACATAGCATAACATACATTATGCTTTCAATACAAGAAGCATATGGCAAGTTAGACATCCTAACTCTCTCTTCCTCAGTTTGAGGTGCCATTTTCTTTGAAAAATGTATGTCATATCGGAAAGGTACATTAACTGCCTTGCAATTGGTAAAATCATACATTTCTAACATTTTATCTATGTACGTCGATTGTAACAATCCTCTAAGTTTTCTAACTCTATCCCGGCAGAGATTTATACCTAGTATATAGAAAGCTTCACTCATATCTTTTATATAGAAGTTCTTGCAAATGTGGACTTTCACATTTTACATCAATCATATATCATTTCCTATGATAAATATGTCATCTAAATACAAGACTAGGAAAACTATCATGATCCCACTCACTTTCTTATAAACACATGGTTCTTCCTCGTTCTTGATGAATCCAGATAATCTAATTATCTCATCAAAACGACGATTTCAGCTTCGGGATGCCTGTTTAAGTCCATAAATAGACTTTTGGAGCTTACAAACCAAGTTTGAAGTATCATCGGATACGAAACCCTCTAGTTGTTCCATATAGATATCCTCCTCAATGAATCCATTTAGGAAAGCGGTTTTCACATCCGTCTGCCACATTTCATAGTCGTGATATACGACAATGACTAAAAGAATCCTAATGAATTTTAGCATAGCTACTGGTGAAAAAGTTTCCTCATACTCAATCCCAGGACGTTGAGTGTAACCTTTCGCTACTAGTTGGGCCTTAAAGGTTTCCACATTTCCACCGGGCCCTCACTTCATTTTCTAAACTCATTTACAACCAATAGGTTTAACTCCTTCAGAAAGTTCAACTAAGTCCCAGACTTGATTGTCATGCATTAAATCCATTTCAGATTTCATGGCTTCCTGTCATTTTTTCCGAATCGATATCCAATATCGCTTCTTTATCCGTAGTCGGATCTGTTTCCTTTAGGAGGAGAACATCAAGGCTCATATCAAATATTAGAAAAATCTTTCAGGAGGCCTTGATATTCTATTCGACATACGTAGAACTTGTGTTATAGATCCTTCACCTATTTGGATCTCTGGTTCCATCTTAAATTTCTTACTGTTGGGATCAAACTCATCAAGTTCAATCTTTCTACAACTCCCACTATTTCTCAAAAATTCATTTTCAAGAAAAGTGACAAAGCGAACAACAAATACATTTTGTTGCTCAGAATCATATAATTGATATCCCAAAAAGTTTTCAGGATATCCAACGAACTTATATTTATACCATATGGGTGCTAGTTTATCCCGCTGCGCGATTCTAACGTATGCATGACAACCATAAATCTTTAAATGCCAAAGACTTGGATTTATACCGAACCATATCTGATATGGGCAGCAGTAAGTAAAGCGTAACCCCAAAGGTAATAATGAAGATTTGTATAGTTCATCATGGATCGCACCATATCCAATAAAGTACGATTTCTTATCTCAGACACATCATTGTGTTGAGGTGTTCCAGATGGGCTATATTGGGCAAGAATTATATTCTCCCTTAAATAATTTCTGAATCATTCACTCATGTACTCACCGTCTCGATCTGATCTAAGTTATTTGATGAATTTACTGGTTTGTTTTTCTACTTCGTTTCGGAATATTTTGAACTTGTCAAATATTTCCGACTTATGTTTCATCAGATAGACATATACATAGCTAGACTTGTTATATGTGAAAATCACAAAGTATGTTGAACCATCATGAGCGGTCTGATTTAATGAACCACACAAATCGCTGTGTATTGGTTCCAATAAATCTCCAGCACAGTGTCCAACACCTAGAAATGAGGCATTTGTCATCTTTTCTTGGATACATGACTCACAAATCGGATAAGAATCTAAGATAAGATTTTCAATCAAATCATCATTTACCAATTTGGATAGACGTCTAACACTTATTGGTCCAATCTCATATGCCATAATTCAGTATTATTTAGTTAAGATTTTCTTCTTGTATTTTCCATTACATTAAAACATAGTGACTGTTACATAAAGAACATTCACATTTCAATAAATTATCTTTATCATATAAACATAAAATTTCATCCTTAATGTTTATTTATATCCATCTTTATCTAATATTGGCAGAGATATTATTTATCTGATAAGTGAGGGTATATAATAACAGTCTTGAAAATTTAATTTACATCCATTTGGGAGATCTAGAATAATTGTTCCAATAGCCTTGACATCCAATGTCTCACCATTGCCAACTATAAGCTGGATCTCCCCTTTATTCAACATTCTTTTTACCCTCATTACCTGCAGGGAGTTGCAAATATGAGTAGGACTGCCATAGTCTAACATTCATCCATTATTTTCATCTAAGGCTAATGAGATGTCAATAATTGGAAAAATACAAAGCGTACCTGAGGGTCCTGCTTTTTCTTTCAGCTCTGGACAGTCATTCTTCCAGTGTCCAGACTTCTTGCAATATAGACATTGATCACAAGCTACTGGCGGTTTAACATCTTTGTGCTTCTTGAAGTTCTTCTTTGATATCTTCTTCTTCCCCAACTTTATTTTCTTTGACTTCCAAGAAGTCTTCGAAGAGCCAGATCCACCATGGAGATACAAAGTGGGGTTGCCTTTTCTCATATCATGCTCCGCCAAGCGTAACATGTTATGAAGTTCTTCATAGCTAGCTTGCATCGAGTGCATATGAAAGTTTAACACAAACCCAGCATAAGATCCAGGCAAAAAAGACAAAATCAAATTACGGCCCAGCCGTTCATCAATCACAATGCCATGTCGTTCCAGGTATCGAATCTGTTCGATCATGTTCAAAATATGAATGCTGACAGCTCCTCCATCCTTGAGTTCAGCACAGAACAATTCCTTAGACCTTCGATAAAGTTCGATCTCTTGATTTGCCTCGAACAACTCATTGAGTGTTTGCATAATGCTCCAAGCATCCGGTACCTCTATGTACTGTCTCAGCAAATCTGGAACCACTGATCCCAAGATGTAGGATTTCACCTTAAGGTTATCATCCTTCCATATATTAAAAGTTTCTCGCTCTTCTGGAGTGGACTCATGATCGATTTCAACAGCCAGTGGATTGACAGTGACATAAGTCAATTTTTCAAACTCCAAGACAAGACGTATGTTCATTTCCCATTCGAAATAGTTCTCGGTGGTCCTTTTAGCTTATTGGTATCCAAAAGTTTCATCAATGGATTAGCGACAGCCATCTATAAGATAATATTTTAAACAATAGCATAATATTTTTCATTTCAGAAATAATAACACTAATTGATTATGGAATTTTAAATATATTAGTGCCCCACTCATTTACGTAATTTTGTAATCTCCTTTAACGAAAAAATAGAAATTTGACTATCAAAATTTCATAGCGGGAAGTGGATCCCATGACATTTACTTCAGCCTCACACTATCGATGGTTTTGGCTTTTATAAACTCATTAGGTAGACCTCCAAGGTCAATCACATTCATGTGACTCCTAGTTTGGTCATGAACCGTTTCTTATCCTCACAGTAATTACGATAATGGATGAAGTCATGTTTTAGGTGTATACTTGTCAATGTGCACTAATGAGCTTCGTATGTACACCCTTACACTAATGACGATATTAGGTGACTACGTTAACCCATCACGTTACATCTAATGTTTTACCGAAGAGACCTAAGTTTCAAGCATTTATACCCTCGCACTGATGACGATATTGGATATATATAGTAAGAACTCATTCATCTCTGTATTGACAAGACGGACCATCAAATAATACTTCAATATTACTAATATTATTACTTAACTAAAGTAATCACATAATCACATGAGATTTATGATAATAAAGTCATTAATTTAAATAGGTCAAAATTTTAATTTAAAACATGTTTTACATATCCTATATGTCTTATGCATAATTAAATTAAAATTACTATGGCATAGATTCAAATACATGTCTAACATGCAACATGTGTTGTGTGGTTAAGCATTGCTACTGATATCATTCTGTTAGGGCAGTTGTGGAACCTCTAGGGTCGGATCGGTGCCCCGCACAGAGGAAATAGGTCTAACCTATGGATATTAAGTTTAGGTGTAATTTTAAATAATTTAATGAAATATTATATTTTATTACGACTGTATAGGAATAAACCGGGACTGAATCGGAGTCCGGAAGCTCAAGAACGAGCGAAAACAAATTCAGCCCGTGTCAAGGGCGCGACACACGTGAAGTGCACGCGCTACAGTGTGCACACGCACTGTAGCGCACGGGTCAGAATTTTTTTTTAATTCATTTGTCTTTTCCTTCTGCTCACTTCCAGTGAGCTGAAAGAATTATGGTCTAATATCCTAATTTCTTCCGGTCTTTCCTAAACAATTCAAAAACACCCAAAATTATTTTTTAACATCAAAACCAACAAACACATATTATAGAATAAAAATCAAGTTTTTCAAAATATAAAATATTTTTACAAAAACATAAATTTATTCTAAATACGCATTTGCGTAAATTTTGAATATAATAACACAAACCAAATTAGAATCCCAATAAGAAATATCTCGTGAACAATTCTAGGTCACCCAAAAGTGATCAATTGATTCTAGAATGGTAGCCATAGCTCTAAACTTTAATCTAGAGTTCCAAACTCTTATGTCTAATATAAATATTTTGATCCAATTACAAGCATATTGTGTTTATACTTACAAAGCATCCTAACACAATTAATTAGCCTAATTTCAACATTATGTATCTAATATATAATTCAGCATTATATGTCTCATTAATGAAAAATATAGCTTTTAGAGAAGATCAAACTTACTTAGCAAGGTTGATTCAAAGATCCAATCTACTTCTCATTGTTGAAATATTTGGAGAACTTCAAAAGATTAGCAAGCTTGACTCCAAGATCCAATCTTGATTCAAATGATAGCAAGCTTCACCCCAAGATCCAATCTTGATTTCTCCTAGATGAAATGTTGTAAAGACATCACAAGCTTCTCTAAACACTTCTCTAACTTAGTCTAATTTCTTTAAGAATTTGTTTGTACTTAGTTTTCTCAAGTTTTTACTTTGCTTAATTAAAACCTTCCTAAAGCTTGTTATTTATAGCAAAACTTATGCAATTTTTTATTAATAAAAGTTGTAATCAATTTTTAAGTGAGCTTAATCTAATTTGTCCAAATACGTATAATTAGGTGTGACTAATCTTCATTGTCTCACACTTTGATTTAATCCAATTAAATCAAACGAAGGATTTTGAAATGGATTAGTTAAATGTTTACCACTTTGATTTAATCCAATTAAATCAAGCCAAAACCACATATTATTACATACTTACAATTACCATAATATTCTCAAATGGTAGAGATAATTATGATTTTACAATTAAGTCATTGTGTAATTATTGAATTAATCCAATTATGTCAAAATAGATAATCAATGTTATCCAATAATACTTGATTATCTTAGTTGATAATTATAATATCGAATATTATTTTTTATCAAAATTAATCGGCTACCCAAGTGCTCAACGAGTACATTTCATATTGGGACTCTCTAAGTTCAGACACGTTCGTCATTTAAGCCTAGCTAATATGTACGCAATTCAGCCACCACCGAATTCGCGAAGAACACGAACGACCTTTCTGAACTATACATGTCGAGGTTATCACATATGTTTAACAATCCTTCTGTCAGAGGCTATTTGATTTGTGCTTAGGAAACATAGAATACACCGTCAAGTTTCTGAGGCGCACATCTTATGTCGACATGTCCACGATTCTTCATAACTAATGCGATCCACCCTATGTGATCGACTTTGGCCAAAGATTTAAAAATCGTGACTTTACTCACATGGATACCTAAACCTATTATGGTACACATACGGGCAGACGGATCATATCTTGTTTTGCACTTGATTACTGAGTGCATCGGTCCACACCCAACGAACATCTAGAGGCCAGACCATGAAAGGTTTCTGACATACATGACATCAAAGTGTGGAGGATCTCACACAAAATCAATGCTATCATATAGTCAAAGGATTATATATGCTACTCGACTCGAGGAGATTCCTATTGACGGTGGTGTGTACTTCCAACTATTAAGAATCACCTATGAGTCATTCAGTACTTGGTCTAACCAATACCCACACGTCTATATGAGTTTCCAAAACTCATGGTACATCGGGTTAAACCATTGGAACTCCAATTCCAATATACGACATGTGCTAGTCTTATAGGTTATATGAATTTGACCGAATTCCAAAACCAACGACTAGAAATATATATACTTTAAGAATAATTTACAATAGTAATACACATCCCAATGTCGGACCATCTAGTGTCCAGTATTACTACAAGACTATTCTAAGGTCGATGTTAGGGATGGCAAAATCCGGATCTGGAAGCAATTTTGTTACCCCGGGTCTACCCGGTCCGGATCCGGATACTTGGTTTACTATTTTTTAAAAATTTTTAAAATTTTTTTAATTTTTAATTGTATTATTTTATATTTATATTTGGATTTTGTCAATTTTATTAGTTTTATTTCAATTCTTTTATATTTTTAATTATATTCGATTATTTTTTTTTTTTTATATATGCATATTATTTTGTATTTTTCATTTTATTTTTTTTCCGGACCCGGGTCTATCCGGGCCGGACCCGTGCGAACCCGGGTCCGGATTCGGATTCGCCCGGGTCCAAATTTTTAAGACACGGGTCCGGAATTTTTAATCCCGGACCCGGGCCGGGTCCGGGTCTTATTGCCATGACTAGTCGATGTCATTCGTAGCATATCAATCTAATACGCATAATGACAATACCATTAATAATGTATGAAATAAAAATATAGTTATTTTATTAATAAATAATAAAATGTACAATTCATATTGGCACTTCAAGCACAAACTCCAACAAACTCACTTGCTTAGTGCCAATCTGGATGGTACCGTAGTCTCATCTCATCCACATGTTTATCGAATAACTTATGAGGTAAAGTCTTTGTAAGCGGGTCTGCTATGTTATCTAGTCCTTGAACCTTCAAGATCATTGTATCTTTTCGTTCAATTATCTCTCTAATTACGCGGTATTTCCTTTCCACGTGCTTAGACTTGGAATGCGCCCTAGGTTCCTTAGCCTGCGCAATGACTCCGTTATTATTACAGTACAATGAGATCGAATCCGCAATATCAGACACAATCCCAAATTCTGTGATAAAATTTCTAAGAAGATAGGGCTTTATATATTTGAGATGGGGAAATATATTAGAGAGGCAATTTTGTCCACAAATTAGGTATTTGTCTATTTTTTGAAACAACAAATTTGGGACACTGAATTTGATATAGGATAGTTAAAATAGCCCAAATTTTATAATGTCCCTGTTTTATGATAGATTTAATCTAGACAATGTTTCGGAAGATATAAATTCAATTACTCTATAAATTAAGAAAAATAGACAAAACTTTACAACTTATTTTTGTATTTTTGTGACTGATAATGTACTTGGAGAACCATGCTCTCACATCACATCATGATACTGAAAAATAACTCGGGGAGCTTCACTAACATTGGCTTTAGCTTTTATGATTTGGAAACCAGAAATAGTTATTTTTCATTTTCAAATACAAAATTATTAACTTATCCTACTTACAAATCAATGATAGAATCTCATTCCTTATTTGTCTTTCCAACTTTAAATAATGAACGGTTGTGATCTATCCTGTTTGTTCATTCGTAAACTTTTTCATTGATCGAAAAATAATTTGGAAAATATTTTTCGAAAAGCTTTTACTACCAAACAAACCCCCTGTTTGTCTATGGATTTTGGGCTAAATGTATAATTAATCTATGTGTTTTTAAGAATTATTTAAAATATCTATATATGTGCGTAGTTACTTGTATATCATTGAATTTAATTCTTTTAAGAAAATTAACATATTTATATCATATAACATACAATTCTAACAAGTAAAATGCAAAGTAATTTAAAAATATAAAATAATGAAGTAAATTTTAACAAAATAGATATACAAATAAATTTAAAATATAAGGACTAACTACATAATTAACTACAATCGACGAAAAAAAACTCTAGACCTTTTTTTCAGCTCTTTTCCTATAGCCGCCGACCACACGTTTAACCCCATTCTTTTCCCCCATGAAGCCCCCCACCCTTTCTACGGCAAGTCCTTTCAAACCACCTCATACTTCCTCTTTTGCCCCCCAAAATAACCCATCTCCCCTCTCCCTCTTAAGCTTCTTCCCTCCTATAACCCTCTTACTCCCCCCTTTTCAACCCCCGATTTTTACCCTCCACATCTCTCACCTCCGTTTCAGCCTATGCTTTCTCTTTTATTTTCTTATTTTTCTGCGTCTTCTTAGTTTATGTTTCTCATCTTACTGATCACTTGATTCAGGATTCCTCCCTTATGTGATGATTATTTTGTCCAACTAATTTTGATCTATGTTGTTTTTGTGGTTTTGGCTTTCCTAATTTTATGCAGGTATATAAGGCTTTACAGTAATAAATAGAGGATTTACACGACTTCAGATCGAAAAGTGGAAGAGAACTTTTCTACAGATTTATTACTACTTATTTTGTAGTGTTTTTATTCAATTGTTGTAATGGTCTTGTATTTACTTTATGCTTTGTTTTTTTTTTCTATTCTAGTTGTAAAATTTATATTCACCGGTTCTTATCGAGAGGTTGGAAAATCAGGCCAATATCTGTAATTCCTCTAGGGTCTTATTAGAATTAGGTGTGAATCTGATTTTTTGACTAATTATGGGATCACATGATGCATAAAATTTTATATTGTCAGGTTTTATCCTGACTATGCTTGAGTCTTATGTTTTTTCATAAGTATTATATTCAAGTTGATATGACTAGAGATGACAATTTTACCCACAAACCCGCAAAAACCCACCCGCAATGGGTAGGATTTGGTAAATATATTAGTGGGTGCGGTGCGAGTTTGGTAATTTAAAGCAGAACCCGCTGCGGGTGCGGTGCGGGTTTGGTATTTAAGAAAAAAATACGGGTATCTGCTGCGGGTATCCATATACCTGCAATATTATTTTTATTAATTAATATTTTTAGGACAATATAAAAAAAACATTCATATAAAAACAACTAACAAAACCTAAACCTAAAACACTAATCCACAGTTCCACACTCCCACTCAGCCGCAGCCCGCAACCTGCCCAACTGAAGATTTTTTGCATGACTATTAATTTTTTTTTAATCACACCTGTTAATAAAATTATAATGCAAAAATTTGGATTAAGTTCACATAATCAGAAACGGGAGAGGAGCAAAATAAGCTAGTGTTTGCTGCAACTTCAGTAGCTTTCCTGCTTCTTCATTACACTTACACCACTTGAGCCTTGTAAGCATCACTTTCATTACAATTAGCATAAAAAAATATGACCAAAGATTGGTGATTACTTTTTAGCTTATTGTCGATTGAGTTGACTAATTTAGATCATTATAATTATGAAGGGAATAACTCGTTTTAATTATGTTTATATGAAAAAATAAACATATGGTACTGAGTATTTCATACATTATGTTATCTATGTACTGTATATACATACATTGCATGTTGTATATGTGAAATGAAAAACAAATGTGAAAACTACAGCTAGCAATTAAAAATAAATTATTTAATTAAAAAAATTATATTATTAAGAACACAAAGTAATTCAATATTTTAAAAACCCGCAAAAAATCCGTTGGGTACCAATGCGGGTTTGGTAATTTATTTTTATATGCGGCGCGGGTTTGGTAATGAAAATTAAAACCCGCAACGGGTATGGTGCGGGTTTGATAATTTATTTACATATGCGGGTGCGGGTTTGGTAATGGAAAATCTGCACCATACCCTACCCACTGTCATCCCTAGATATGACCGTGTATTTACATTCTATGTTATGTTTTATTATAAATGAATTTCATAATTTTTTTATAAAAAAAAAACTACATAATTAACTCACTCACATACTTAAAAAATTAGATTCTTTTATTATCTGGTGGATTGCCTACCGTCCAAAAAAAACCTAAAAAAAAAAGAAGTAAAGCACAAACACACATAAAAAGTATGAGAGAGAAAGAGGAAGGTCTTACATTACAAGTGGCCTGTGGCCCCATTGATTTTTGCGTTGGATTCTCATAAAGTTTTATTACGGGTAATATATATATATATATATGGTTTATTACTAAGATTCAATTATGATAGAATCTTTTAATATAATGATATATTAGTTACTCTAATCACAAATAAAATATTCGAAAGAATATACTCAGGTATGATCAAGATGGATGCTTAAATCAAAGTTTTAATTGGCAACTAATATATATATGAGTGATAATAATAATAATATCAGAGAAAATGACTTTGGGACCGTTACGGTTTGTAATACGTATAAGTAGACAAATAGGTAGAGATGATAATTTCTAGACCGGGTCGGTATTTTTCTCAAATTGAATCCGTGTGAAAATCCAAATTTATAAAATTCAAAGTTCGGGAACCCGAAATCCAAATTTTAAGCTCGAATTTCATAAAAAAAATATATATATATATGTTGCCTGGCCCGAAAATTTTCGGGTTCTATATTTTTCATGCATTACTTCGATATAAAATACATGCAGGTCGGGTTCAACCCCAAGGTTTTAGTACTAACAAATATGAATTTATATTTGAGAAAATTTTGTGAGATATAATTTCAATTTTTTATAGATACATTAGAATAATTTGAACTTTGAATAAAAATAAAATAACTCAATCACAAAAATCCTAAGCAATGCCTCGTGGAATTTAAACATTTGACTTTCTAATAGATGTATGGGCGTGGTTGATGATGAGATTGTGTCCATCCAATTGGCACACACTTTTGAAGCATTTGTATATAAAGTCTCTCTCTCTCTCTCTCTCTCTCTCTCTCTCTTAACATAGGCCTCATGTGCACACTTGACTTTTTGGTGGATCCCACTTTCTTTGGAGCTCGGCCTTCGGCTCGATTAAAATTCTATTTAGTGTTATATTTAAAAAAAATATGATTATCAAACGATCATTTATAGTTAAAAATATAATTGTAATGTATTTTTATTTTTAATACCGATGTTAGGTAGAATATAAAATTTTAATTTTTATAAAACTCAATTTTTAAAATAAATCATAATTTTTATAATACCAAACACCTCAAAAACTAAACCACAAAGTGTTTGTGTTTGTGTTGTGTTTGGTAACTGTTTTTTTTTTTTTAATTCGGTTTGTAAAATAAAGAAAGAATATTACAGAAAAGCTAAAGCCTAAAGGGCTAAAGTTAAATTAACGAAAGAAAGAACAAGAACAATTCCTATTCTTCAAAGGGACGCCTTTTGTTTTCTTTTAAATACCAATTTTTTTTTTATATTAGCAAAAGATTCATGAAAATGACTTAAAATATATAAAGCTTTAATTGAAAAGAGATTCTTTAAACCCATTATTATTTTTTATTTTTTTTTGCGCATAACAATTGGTCATCAAAATGCTTTTTGGATGTAAAGAAAATAGTTCGTATAAGAATACATGCTTTGCTTTAAATGCATCAAACACTTTAATGATATTCTAATTTGATAACTTAATATATATGATTATTAGATATTCAATGCTCTGCTGTTCAAAAGTGGCCTGTTATAAGTTCATATATTCAAACTATAGCTGATTTATTTCTTATTATAAATATTAGTGCATTTATAATTTATATATATATATATATTTTTAAAAGTAAATACTCTTTAGGCTATATTTGGATTGATAAAAGGGGTAAAATGTAATTTAAAATATTTAAAATTCGGATTAATGAAGGTGATAAAATGGGGTGAAATTGGATGGAATGGAATGTAATAAAAAAAGATTTTGAGTAATTGAAAATGAGTATCCCAAATCGGAGGGTTGGAGATGAAACATAACTTAAAAGAAAATAACATTACTTGTGAAGATAAATTTATAATTTGAAAAAATAATATTAAAATATTCATCTTTTTTTGCTTTTAGAATCCAAAAATACACAATTGTATTTAAAATCTATTCAGTTATATTGCATTCCATTACTATTTATTTATCAAATAATATTTTGGAACATTATATTATAAACCTCTCATTTTTTCCCAAACAATATTATGATACATTACACTTCATTTTGTTCCGTTCAATTTCATTTCATTAGGTTATATTCCATTATAAATCATCTCATTTCATCAATCCAAACATATCGTCTCCGTAGTTTGAGCCAATTACCCAAAATATTATTTTATTCTTAGAAAATAAAAAACAATCACAAAAGTATTTGGATAAGTTTAAAATATAAAAACTAATTGTGTAATTAACTCAAACCATTAGAACATATACTATCGAGGAAAAGTTGCTATATGTTTTATACACATAAACATTTATAAAATCGATGTTTACCCTTAATGGCCTAATCCTGCAAAATTTGCAATAATTAAGGAAACTTTTCTAAACTTTAGTGCAAAATATGGGAATAAGACATCAAGTATCTTTTTAAAAAGTCTCCGAAATGCGTGATTTGATGGTGTAGGGTTCATGACATCATCTTGAAGTTATGAGTTTGAATCCAATGAGTGCGTTACTTGTAAGAGTTTGAGACAGCCGGAGGTTTTACCCGCTCCGCTTAAGCCCGAAATGAGTGGTTTGGCGGCAAAAATTTCCAACGATTAAAAAAAAAAATCTTTTTAAAGCATTTTTTAATTAAATTTTAATAAAATGGTAGAAGTACGCATTATTGGCATTGCAAAGGTTTTGAGTTTAATTTTTATTTTATTTACTAAAAAACTCAGAAGCCGTTCAGAGAGAGGAGTGAGCGGCTAATTGAGCCAAAGCTAATTGGCTAAGCGTGATGGTTCATGGTTCGTATGGGGGTGGGGTGGGGGTCTCTTTTTGTGAATTGTGATGATGGTTGGTAAATGGTATCGTCTGCATGTGCGCATTAGAGCTCTAGGTGGTGGTCACAGCAACCAGGGAGCGCACATAGCACCCGATCGGCATAATTTTTTTAATACCATTATTATACGAATGATATGATATCATTATTTAATTATAATATAATATATAAAAATTATTTTATATAAAATTATAATTTATTTAATTATTTAATATATTGATAATATATTATTAAATTATTATATAAATGACGTGATATCACCCTTAAATAATAATATTCCCCCTGCATAGGCCAGCCAGCTGAAGAAAGTTCCCTATACTTTTTGGGTCCCACGAGCCTTTCCTTCATCGTCTATAAGCCAACAATTGAGGCAAACGAACATCTTTACCTGACCATCATCTGGACCCCACATACGTGGCATCTTCTTGTTGTCCATGTCATCGATTAACCGTGCCCGCTGCCCCTGTTTATTGACCAAATTGTCCCTGCATTGGGCATTCACCTCACCTGACGTTCATTTTTTAATTAAAAAAGTAATTATGCATCGAATTCTTATTATAATGGAATAAAAAACCGAAAAAAATAGAAAATATGCCACGTTTTGGTATTTGTTTAGTTTAATCCAATAAATCAATCATTCTAAGATGGTGGGCCAACCCTTCATGGGTCTATAAATAATAACGATACACATAAAAGTGTATATAACTTGTAAATAAATACTATTTTTTTTAAAACAAAAAATAAAATAAAAATTCACTATAGTACAAAAAATATTTTACTATAACATACAAATAAATTTTTTTATTATGTTGTTTTATGCACTATTATATGCATACATAATTTTTTATCTCTAAATAGTTTGAAAAGTTTTTAGTGTGAAAATAAATATATTAACTCTTTGGGACATAATATAAATTTTGGATCCACATGAAATGGTCGAGCTTGAAATATTAAATTTATTTGATTTTGGCTATGGAGAACTTGAAAGCTTCTGTCCTGATCAGATCAGATTTTTTTTCAATTTTAAATTTTAAAAATTAACTGGATGATTAAACCCACCTTAGATTTCCTATTTCATTTTTCAAGTTTTAGTTCTTTTTTTTTTTTTTTTTTTGCATTGATGTCAAAAAGATTTCCCCAACCCAACTCACTATTTGTTAACCCTAACCTAATTGCTGGAAGCTAGATCCATCCAAATCTACAATCAGTAAAATTAGTTGGGCATTCTAGATCTTCCAACTTTTGAATGCCCTTGGACTTGACAAATGCTCACAATTTGCATTATTTTCCTTTGGAATGTTCCAACTTAAATTGAACTTTAATGTATTTTTGAACAAAGACAAATCAGTCTATTTTGGAGGCTCACATTATTAGTTTGTGATTATTTTTAATATCGTAATGGCCCATTAAATTCCACATTAACAACATAAAATGATTAGCATTCAGCAGGCTTATTCTACAGGTGGAACCTCTCACATGCTCTCCATCAACAATGTGTTGTCTTATTACTACCTTTAGCACATGTCCATATATGCTACCCGACATTAATTACATATTTAATTTTTTTTTAATTATATTTATATGAAGGTTAAGAATAATCATTCACTCTTTTAATAATGCTTTAGGCTCCTAATTTTAGATTTAATTACATTTGGGAATGAATCACACCAATCAATAAGTACAGTCTCTTTTGTTTGCACTCTGCATGGTAAAACTTACCAACCCCATTTCCCCACATGTCTTAATACATAATTGTTTGGTGAAAAAAACCTAACCATTCAGGAAACACACCAGGCCTATTTTCGTCATTTCATTTCATTTCATAGGAGCCTTTGAAGTTCCAACCATTCTTCATTGTAATGTTGACACGCCACAAGTCTTAAAAAATGCCACGTCACCCCATAGTCCCCATAAGTACGGACATGCCACCCTTGATTTATAAATAACTCGGCACCTAAAAAACCCCCTTCACCTGTGACTCAAAACCCTCGTTTTCACCTTCCAATCTCAACAAAAGCCGATAATTTGTTTTTATTTGTTTTTTTTATTTACCTTTTAACCGAATTTTCGCTCCGCAACGATATATCCCGATATTTCGGAAACTAACCGGAGATAAAATTAAGCATGCCGATGGTGGCAGGGCTAGCATCGCAGACGGATCGAGCTGCGACGGCGGCGGCGACAGGTTCGATGCAATCACCACCGATGGTGATGATGTCGGACGCATTCGCAAAGGATGCGATCATAGCGTGGTTTCGGGGAGAATTCGCGGCGGCGAACGCGATAATCGACGCTCTGTGTGGACACCTCGCGGAGGTGAATGGCGGCGGAGGAGTAGGATCGGAGTACGAGAATGTATTCGCGGCGATTCATCGTAGGAGGTTGAACTGGATCTCGGTTTTGCAGATGCAGAAGTACCACTCGATTGCTGAGGTGGCGCTCGAGTTACGAAACGTAGCGGAGAAGAAGGTGGAAGAGAAGGAGGAGGAGGAGGTCCATGAAATTAAGGAGTGTTTGGACACTAAGATAGTGGTAGAAAATGGCGAGAAAATAACAGAAAGTGAAGAAAAGTGTGGAGTTGAAGAAGAGACGGTTGTCGAAGAGGATGATTCAGTACCGAACAGTGATATTACCGATTCAGGTAAGTAGATTCTTTAACTCTGATGATATATCATGCTCTTAACATTTCGTGATTCGTCCTTATACCTTTTTAGTCCGATTTGTTATCGGAATTTGTGACGGAAAAATCGGCTTTGTCAATATGATCCGATTTCTCAGATTACTTCAGATCTAGGTAACTCCTAGAACTAGACTGATACTGATTTAAGCTTTAATGTTCATTTTTTGTAAAAATAATAGTTTTTTTAGTATGAAATCTGAATATTTACAGTGTTTGGTAGCCGAGAAAAATAAAAGCTTATTTTCACGACCTTTTGATTTCAATAAAAGCTGTACTTTTCCAAGAATATAACATTTTTCCTCCATTTTACCAGGAGCCAAACAGGACCTCACAGTTAGTGATCTGTGTCATTTTGCCGTTTCAAACAAACACTTATAGATTATTATTATTTTTTTGAAAGAATATGCCGGAAAATCCTCAATTTAAGGAACCTTTTGATCTCTCTGATTTACAAATTTCTTAAAAAAGAAAAAGTAATAATTTTATATTTTATTTTTGTAATATGCAAAATGGTTAGTATTATTTTCCCGATGTTTAAGTGGGGTTCGAGGCCGGAGAAAAGGATTGGATGCATCCAGTGCTACAGTTAGTTTCGGGAGTAGCAAATACCATTACGTTGATGCGATCGTACCTCTTTCAGTGTGCAATGATTTTATTGAATGTGTTTCAGACTGAATCATAACCGTCTGATCTTGAAATGACATCATTGATACGTAATGATTTTTCTTTCCCTGATGGCGTTGTTAGTTGGACAGTTTTGACCCTTAGGTGCCGATCCCCTAGGGATATTCGGTTTCGTCAAGGGTCCAGTTATTATTTGATTGGGCCGAGTTGGCGGGTCAATTCCGGTGGGCGATCCAACGAAAGTTGATTACTTTTGAGGGCAAAAGTGGTGTTTGGATGGTCGGATTAGGTTAATCCAAATTTAGAATTATAGCATGATATTTGGTGTTGCTATGTGCTTTTTTGGGAGCATCGACAGCAAAATTGTTTTGTCGTATCCACACAAGTCATTTGTGTGGAGGGGTCCAAAAAACAAAAAAAGAATGTGAAATTAATACAAACATGAATCGATTTACCAAATTGTAACATTATATATCACTTATTTATTGACTAAAATATTTTTTTAAGGTAAAAAACTCTTTAATTTTTTAGGGATTTAAAAAAAAAGTTATTTTGTTCTTGAAGAAATTTAAATTTTGGGTTTTAGGTGCAAGGGCAATAGAATTTTTTTAAAGAATTAAATGGTTTAGAATATTGTTATTTATTTTATAACATAACATTAAAAAACTTATGTTGTATATTAAAATGGTATTATATTTTTTCATAAAAGCTACAACCCAATAATTAGAACTTTTTGTTAAAATTTAAAGCTCTACTAAGAAAATCTAATTAAAAAACTACACCACAAAAGACCCTTAGGGTCTGTTTGGTTCAATGAATGGGAGGGGAGGGGAGGGATTTTAATGGAGGGGAGAGGAGGGGAGGGGAGAGATTTTAATTAAATATATGTTTGGTTCAAAGGAGGGGAGGGGAGGAGAGGAGAGAGTTTTTAATTAGATATATGTTTGGTTCAAGAAGGGAGGGGAGAGATTTTAAAACTAATTTACTATTTTATCCTTATAACTTGTTATAAATAAAATTAAAACAATATAAGTAGGGATAATTTAGTAATTGCATTTAAAATTTTAATTCATCACTTTCTCTCCCCTCCAAAACCCCCCACTTTTGGAGGGGAGCTAAAATTGACTTAGGATGGATTTTGCTCCCCTCCCCTTCAAAAAATTGAACCAAACAAACATAATTGAAAATAATCCCTCCCCTCCCCTCCCCTCCAAAACCCCCCAACCAAACACACTCTTAATCATCAATAAGAAAGCTTAGAAGTCTAGCAGTTTTAAAATGATAATTTTTAAAAAAAAAAAAAAAAAAAACTGGGTATTATTATTATCACATCATGTTCAATGTGAAAGTGCTAAAAAATCAGTTAAAAGTTGCTTGAAACTTGAAAAGAATCTTAGTTCTGATGATAATTCCAGGATTTTTTTCTTCCCTCTCCTATTGACAAGATTTAAGCATTCTTGTCATCTTGTGGGTACTGGGCTTGCAAATGGGAAAGTTGATCAAAAAATGTTTCATTCTCTTACAATGACATTAAGTAACTCATTTATTTAATTGCTTTTGTTGGAATACAGGATCTCAAGAAATGCATCACACTACTGGAACTACTGAGATATGTTCAAACCATGAAGAATGCGAGGCACGGCGATCCCAAATCAAGTTGACAAAAGGATTTGCGGCTAAGGAGCAAGTGAAAGGCCATATGGCGAGTTCTTTCTTTCACAATTTGTTAATACATTATTTCCGTAGAGAAGATGGAATTTCGGAGAGTTGATGATATCCTATAAAATTTTTAGCCATATGATAAAGAAAAGCAGCTGGGATGTTATTGATTGATAAATAATTGCGACTGGCAGGTGAATGTTGTCAAAGGGTTGAAGTTATATGAGGATTTGTTTACTGATTCAGAGCTATCTGTGTTAACTGACTATGTCAATGAACTTCGACTAGCTGGCCAGAATGGAGAACTCTCAGGTGACCTACTGTGAAGCCTACTTCTGCAGTTCCTTTAACAAATGAATATTACTGCACAATAGCTAAATGATTGTTTATTAATCAACATAGGTGAGACCTTTATTTTATTCAACAAGCAGATGAAGGGAAACAGGAGAGAGCTCATTCAGTTTGGCATTCCAATTTTTAGACACATACAAGAGGAAGCCACAAGTAACAATGAAATTGGTAAAAGACCTATACTTTTAAATTTTGTTAGATTTAATTTTGCTTCAGAGTCCTTGAAACTGAACTTTTGGATTTGTACAGGTAACCTAGAACCAATTCCAGCTCTTCTTCAATCGGTCATTGATCACCTGGTTCAGTGGCAACTAATACCAGAATACAAAAAACCCAATGGTTGCATCATTAACTTCTTTGATGAGGTCACTTCTGTTTTTTCTTTGAGCCCTTTAGATACTTTGGAGATGGAAGGATATGAAGTCTCACACATCTCTATTAAGTTTTTTTGCAGGGTGAATATTCACAACCTTTTCTGAAACCACCTCATTTGGAGCAACCTATCTCTACGCTTCTCCTGTCTGAATCAGCAATGGCATTTGGACGAACTCTTGTGAGTGATAATGATGGGAACTATAAGGGGCCACTCATGCTTTCACTAAAAGAAGGGTATGTTCGAGAAACTTTTTCAAATATGCAATATTACACTAAAAGATATTTTTCGTTTTTTTTTTCAAAAGTAAATATTATAATTCATTCAATCAACTTGAGATTAAGAATGAGATATCTGCTGGAAAATGTTCCAGCCAAACAACAGAAAATGAAAATTCTAGAGCTTTCCTAGCTTATGAATGAGCAATGGTATTACAGGATCTTGGAACAAATCTAAATTTAATGCACTCAAAGTCCTTCACCAGGCCCTGAATTTCTGAGATAATCTAAGAGATCTCTGAATTACTGGTCTTTCTGTTGTTAACCAAATCCACCACTTCTTTAGCATATCAGAGATGATAACTTAAGATCCTTGGCTGTTTGGAGACCAAAAAGAATTGCTTCTGCTTCTGCCCAAGCCACACTGTCCCTAAAGCTTGTTTGTTTAATAGCTGCTGCTTCACATTTCCCTGTGGGGTTTCTTAATATTACACTAAAAGTTACAGAAAGTAATTACGGAATTGCTAGTCCTTCTGGATCATGTATTAGTGTAATCTCAAAATAGATCTCCCTTTAATGTTCCTAAAAGTTTATGTACATCATCACCAGTTCTATTATGTTCCTTGCCCAAAATATTGTAATTGACAAAGTCACTGTATAAGATAAGCCTAAAAATGTTGCAGGTCGCTCTTAGTGATGAGAGGAAACAGTGCTGACACAGCAAGGCACGTTATGTGCCCATCTCCAAACAGAAGAATTGGCATCACATTCTTCAGAGTCCGTCCTGAGTCCAACCAGAGCCAGTCTCCACCAACAACTCCAACTGGTTCTCTGAATGGTGCCATGACTGTGTGGCAACCAGGTGTCCCAAGTCCATATTCAATGCCCAACAGCGCTCCTAGTGGCTACGAAGCAATGAACGTTACGCCCAAATGGGGAGTACTTAGTGCCCCAGTGGTCATGTTAGCTCCAGTGCGTCCTATGGTTTTGAGCCCTAGAAGAATGCCTCGTGGTGGCACCGGGGTTTTCTTGCCCTGGACTGTGGGATCAAGAAAACCAGCAAAGCATCTTCCACCGCGTGCTCAAAAAGGACGATTTCTTGCACTACCTTCCCCAGTTGAAACCACTGTAGCCGAGTCTGCTTCTGAACCAGCCATCAGTGTTGAAGGTTAGTAAAATAAGTATGAAGTTAGCTAAGGAAAGCCCTGCGGCGGAGGCAGTGCAGGAAGAATGTATCATTCTTGTTCACTTCATGCGCTTCAGAAGCTTCTCATATTGTACAAACAGGGCTCAAATGCCGTTAGAGAAGTTTGTTTTTTTCTTTTCATTTTTTGTTATTGCTTTCTTAAGTAAGAATAGGTTCTAGAGTTGGTGAGTACACTTTTTCTTGGAAGCCAATCGTGGCAGGATTTAGAGGTAGTTGAGCTCTCTAAGTCTAAGGAGTGTGAATTAGCTCTAAACAGAGGCGGACTTTTTGTATTCAGTTCAGTTATTTAAGTCAAATCCTTTTTTTTTTTATTTGACAGAGTATGACTTTCTGGTTGCATATGCTTTTGTTTCTTAATCAATCAACTATAGTTTTTCTTGTTAGCTATTTGTAGCAATTTCCAATTTGTTAATCTTGTCAAAAGGAAGAAAGCAGGAGAAACAATCATTAAGAAGTTAAAAAAAAAAAGTTTATCTTTCCTGGCCTAACCCGTAACTTTGTGACATCACATATCGTTTGGTATACATGTTAGTGATGTGTTTATAAGTAATAGACTCCTTTAAAGTTGGTTGGCTAATGGGGCGGCCCTAAAGTAAAGATTGTGACATCCTATATTGCTCGGGAGACATGGTGACTTAGAAGTAACGGACTCAGTGTCCCAAAGACAATCTGACTGGTGACTTTTTCAACAGATCAATGTTTTCCAACCATGATGCCTCGAGTTTAATTGCTATACAAATCCAAAAAGAAGCCCCAAAATCATCAAGCACAAGATGGAAGCTGTCAAAACATTGCGACTGAAAATAACAATCCTATTTTATGTGCAAGGAAAATAATTAACGTACAACATCATATGCAAAATTCAAATTAGTGTAGACAAATAAATGGAAAAGGTTATTGTTATGGCACAGTAGCTTCATAATAAGATACACAATCATGGATGACATTTGCAATTTAAACCAAGGATTAAAAATAAAAAAGCAATACAACACAACACTCCTCCACCCACATAAATGATAAATGTATATAGGAAACAAGAACAGGAGTGCAGCAATCAATCGTAAGAATTATAGTCTTAAGATTCAAGTTGCATCAAGCATTAGCAGGCTGAGGCTCATCATCATCTTCAATGTCCCAACTCAAGTCTTCCTCTTCTTCGGCAACACTCAGTCGCTTCCTCAATTCAGCTCGGTTTGGACTCCCACCTTCAGTCACTTTCTTCCCTTCAATGCTGCTAAGATCCTCAATCTCATCCCACCCAAGGTCTTCTTCCTCACGCATAGGCGATTGGCTTGACACAACAGAAAAGTCACTATCTTTACTAGACTCTCCTGGCTCAGCCTCACCCATCAAACCCTCTTTCTCTTCTCCTGAATTTTCCTTATCCATTCCATTACTCTTCTCTGTACCCACTCTCTCACTGAAAACATTGTTACCATTCGATTCAACAACACTTCCCTTACAATCAGCATCCACATTAGACTTAGCAATCTTCTCTCCCTCGTCATCACCCAGCAAATTCTTCTCCACAATTTTCTCTGATTCTTTATCACCCAATTCCTTGTTTTTAGATGTCTCAGTTTCTGCTGTAACATTATCCTCTTCACTAACAATATCCCCTGAATTTTTACTACTCACACACCCAATATCCTTTGATTTCACTTCTGCCACCACATTACTCGCGCTTTCATCCTCATCATCATCAACATCCCAATTCAACTCCTCCTCTTCACCTTCCCTCGTTATCGCTCTCTTCACAAGATTAGCCCTCAAATCCTCAGCTTGTTTAAGCTTAAACACTCTATAAAAATACCTACACCAAAATGTCTCATGATCAACATTATTAGGCACAACCGATTTGTATATATTCTCCATCTCACCATTTTCTGCAAACAAATTAGCAATTTCGTTATTCATATCATCCAAATCAAATCCAGATTTCCACTTATTATAAGCATCCAAATCATCAACTGCCTCACAATAAGTATTCACATTACGCTGAACCGCACTAAGCTGAGCATCAAAACGATTGTAACGTCTCTGTTGCCAACTAGTACTCTGATTATTTAAATTATTGCTATCGAACGAATCGGATTCGTGATCAGCAGCAAGGATTGCCTCCTTGATCTGGGCCGTTGATTTCAACACGGTGTTCCCAAATTCATCAATGACGGTACTCACAGTGCCCAGTGATCCCTGGGCGACTTCAAGTTCCTTTTTTAGACCCGACCCGAATTCTCGTAGATCACGGCGGTACGTGTCGAGGACCGATTCTGATTTGGTGGTTAGGGTTTTGATCAGCCCGCCAAAGGACCACGCACCAGCACCACTAGGGCTAGGGTTAGGATTTTGGTTTGACGAAGAAGCCGAATCTGGGTTTTGTTCGTGTTGTGGCTGGTCTTTGATATTGGGGAAATCGGATTCGGGTTCGGACTTGGGGCTACGAGGATCTTGGTCGTCGGCAAAAACAGATGCGAAGAAATTCATTATTAGGGTTTCGAGAAGCGTGAGAGATTTCAAGAAATAGTGGATTCTTCTTCTTCTTCTTCTTCTTTAGGTAGTTTGTGAATTTTGTTGCTGTTAAGTCAGACCCGGTCTCTACGTAAACCGGTCTGCTCCAACCCCACCTGATAATAGAGGTGGCCACCGGTTTCGATTCCGAAACGAACGGTTCCTAAGAAATCATATTTCATAATATTGGGGAATCGTAATCTTTAATTGAATCGAACGATTCCAGTTCAATTTATTTAAAAAAAAATAAATTATAATTGAATATTATTATCAAATAAATATAATAACAAATTATTTATTTGAATTTTATTATATTAAATCAAAACTCTAAATTAAAAATAAAATAAAGAAATTGAACTTAAAAAAATTATTTATTTGAACTTAAATTTTATTACACTAATATTGGAACTGAACGGTTCCAACAAGGTTACTCCTGAACCTTCCTCTGTTTCAGTCGACCGGGGACATCCTCATGGACTCATGTCGAGTCAAATGAAGACATGGACTTCCTTATGACCATACGACATGTCGAGTGAAATTACGCTTGAACCTTCATCTGGTTCAGTCGACCGATGACATCCCCCATGGACTCATGTCGAGTCAACTGAAGACATGTTCTTCACTCTGTCCATACGACTGTTGGGGTTGGTGCTCAGAGCGCCAATTCCCGGTTGTATTTCTTTGAGAATACTTCTGTAAAACGTTATTATTATGAATAATATATGCAGTTTCTATAATATAATATATCTTTTAATATGGTAAAGATGTAATGACCTTAGAATGACTAGTCATGATGCTGTTGCAAAATCGTCGCAACTGACATTGAGTAGTATCATGACATTGTCATTCTCAGACAGTTCATGGTCAAAGTTTACACAACTTGGTCAATAAAGTAAACTCGTTGAGACCGGTACATGTCATATACTGGAATATATGATTCCAATGGTTTCTCAATGAACCATAAGTCTTGGAGACTAGTATAGACGTGTAGGTGTTTATAGCTGATAAACATTGAACGACTCACCAAAGATTCTTAATGGATGGTACACCAACGTCAATAAGAATCTTTTCGGGTCGAGTAACATTTTTTATTCTTAGACTTGATATGCCACTGTGGGAACATGAGACATCTTCTACACTTAGATGACAGTCACGTCACCGATCTATTAAGATCAGACCTACGTCTGTTCGTTGGGTGTAGATAGATCCCCAGGGTGTCCTGTATGTATCGAGATAAGATCCGTCAGTTCTGTGTACAGAGCATAGGTAGTCCATATATGATTAGCAATCAGATAAAAACCATGGGGCCGTGGTACATTTTAGAAATCAGTTCTAAATGTTTTTTTTGAGATTGCTAATAGAGACGTCGACGAGATACTCCCTATAGAGATTTGACGTTTACATCTATATCTCTAGGATATATCTGGATACTTATGACAGAGGAATTATACATATGCCATGACCTCGACCTGTATGATTCATCGAGTTTATCCGCGGTCGTCATAATTTACGGGTGGGTAAATTATGGACACGAAATTAGATTTTGTGACGGATATGCCTGAATCTAGAGAGTCTCACTAATGAAATATACTCGTAGAGAACTATGACAACAATTATAAATAATATTGATTATTTATATGTCGTTTAAAGGTTTAACGCAAAGTACATGTGAAGGGACCCAATAGTCATTTCTTAATCTTTGTGTATTTGCATTTAATGATAGATTTTATCAAATACACATTAATTAATTGTCAAATTGAGATATTTGACTAATATCATAAATATATATGTATTTGATATTTAATGTAAATATAATACATATATTTAATATATTTGTATTTAAATAATTATTTAATTGTTAAATAATTAAATTAATTAAAAATATTAATATATAAAGTTATGATATTAATTTTAATGACTTAGTTACAATTGTTGACTTTGTTAAATAATTCATTAAAGTGTAATGATTTACAAAACAAGTTGGCAAGTTGATCTTTAATGAAACAAAATTAAAATATCTAGATATTTTAATCTCTAAAATTCGGCCAAGCCAATATTGGGAGGTATATATTATTTGTTTCATTTTTAGGGTTTTATAAGTTTAATATACACAAAATAACACAAAAGGAGTTGAGAGCAAAACTTGAAGGTAAAGTGTAAAGGCTTGGAAAATCTTGAATTTTGTAAGTCTTTCTTCAAAACTTCAACATGGAAATTGTTTCTGACTACTTAGCATCATTTTATGTTGCTTTGATTTTTCTTTCTACTCTTATTGGTTGTGTTTATTTGTTTGAGAACTTGGATAAAAGATTGATGCATGTAAGTGAGCTTTAAATAGTTTAAAAGCTTTACTTTTGATTCTTTGAAAATCAAGTTGTCATTCTAAAGTTAGTAATGTTGGGGTTGGTGCTCAGAGCGCCAATCCGGGCCATATTTATGTCTGATTCATGAATACAAACATCCCCTTATTCCATAATATTACTTATTTATGGTTGCACCTCTTGTTCTTATATACATATTCGATCTGATTACAATTAGATTGAAACTAAATATGGTTTAGTGATATGTATATATTAGACAAAGGCCCGATAATATATAATGCAGTACACAGTTACAAAGTTAGTTTGTAATTGACATTGGGAAGTGTCACTGCTATATGTATATTATCAAACATAGTTCCTGGTCAAGATTTGCTAACACGGGTCGGTTAGTCAAATCCGTTGAGACCAGTACATGTCGTATATCGAGACTTGGTCCGATGGTTTATCCCAATGAACCATGAGTCTATGGAGACTCGTATAGACGTGTAGGTGTTTATAGTGGATAAACACTGAACGGCTCACCGAAGATTCTTAATGGATGGTACGCCAACGTCAATAAGAATCTTCTCGGGTTGAGTAGCATAGTGGTCCTTCGACTTGAGACACCACTGTGGATGTATGAGACATCCTCCACACTTAGATGGCAGTCACGTCACCGATCTATTTAGATCAGACCTCCGCCTGTTCGTTGGGTGTGGATCGATCCTCAGGATATCCTGTGTGTGTCAAGATAGGATCCGTCAGTTCTGTGTACAGAGCATAGGTAGTCCATATATATTAGAGCAGTCTGTTAAATCTGTGGCCACAGTATACATCGGAAGTAAGTTCCGAGTGTTATTTAAAGATTGCTAATAGATACGTCGACGAGATAATACCTATAGAGATTTGACGTTTACATCTATATCTCTGGGATTATCTGGATACCTGTGACGGAGGGATTATACGTATGCAATGACCTCGACCTGTATGATTCAGCTAGATTATCCGTGATCGTCATAATCTACGGGTGGATAGATTATGGACATGAAATTGGATTTCGTGACGGATATACCTGAATCTAGAGAGTCTCAATAATGAAACATACTCATAGAGCACTAGAGCAACATTTATGAATAATGATGATTATTTATAAATCGTTTAATCGTTAAGCGAAAAATACATGCGAACGGGCCGAACCGTCATTTCCTAATTAATGTGTATTTGTATTTAATATATGATATTATTAAATACACATTAATAAATGTCAAATAAAGGTATTTGACATATATCATCAATATATGTATTTGAGATATTTAAAGTAAATATAATACATATATTTGATATATTTGTATTTAATTAATTATTTAATTGTTAAATGATTAATATAATTAAAATATAAATATATCACCAAATGATAAAGTTAGGAAATGATTATAAGTTGCAATTGTTGACTTATACATTAAAGGAAAAGGTTGTCAAATTGATTTTGACTTCTTAAGATATTTGTTCAAAATTGTTTGAAAAATAAAATATCTTTTTTTTTCTTTTTTTCCATTAAATTCGGCCATACACTTAATATAAGAGTTATATTTATCTTAGTTGCATTTGTTGACTTAATTAATATCTAATAAAGTGTTATTAAGATATTTTGCAAGTTGACTAAATGAAAAGTGAAATGAAATTGAAATAATTTTTCTTGTATTTGGCTTAGCCAATTTCGGCCAAGGCTAAAGTGATACAAGTATATATTGTTTTTCATTTCATTTCATTGTTAACCTAATACACTTTAAAGAAAAACTCCATTAATGGAAGCAAAGAAAGCTTGTGAGAAAGAAAGAAGAAATCAAAGAAAGCTTGGATTTTAGTGAGTTTTTTCCAACTTGCTATTAGAAAGGAAAATGTTCCTTAGGATCTAGGCTTTAACATATGATGTTCTTAGGTTATTTCTTTCTTTATTCCTTGTGTTTTTGTTGATGGAAGTTTTGATGGAAGTGTTGAGCATGTATGATGAAGGAAGGTTGTGACTATTGTAGTTATAAGCTTTCTTTTAAGGTTTTGGAAACCATGTTGCTAATCTAGAGTTGTTGAACCACTCTTAGATGACCTAGATTTGATCTTGAGTTGTTTCATTGTGTTGAGACTATGATTGGATGGAAGAAAGATGATTGAAGTGTTGTATTTAACCAATTTGGTCTAATTTGTCCAATTTGATGAAATTGAAAAATTAGGGTTCATGAACAATTCCAAATTTGGGCATTTTCATATATGTTGTGTATTGGATGTGTATATGATGCATATAAAGTTTCATGTTGATTGGATTACATTTGGATGTGTTTTGAGACATGAAATGACAAAAGGCACAAAATGCCCACCATTGGGAGCATTCGGCCAAGGAATAATTTGGGGATTTGGTTGCTTTTGGTGTTTTGATGTTTTGAACATGCTAAGTTCATCTTAGAAATGATTTAGAATCATTCAAAATTGATTAGATCAATTTCGGACTAAAATGGACAAAATACTAAAGTAAGGGTAATTTGGTAAATTCACTTAAATATGATTTTTTGAATTTTATTTCATAATTTGATTATTGGATAATTAAATAAATATGTTTATTTAATTAATCCGAGAAAAATTTTTGAAATCGGAAAAACGATTTTCCACCGCTTCCGCTGCGTTACCAGATTCTGCCCCTAAAACCCCTACAAAATGGTATCAGAGCGAGTCTGATTCTAGGCCTCCATAAAATGATTAGCTTTATTATTCAATGTTTAATCATGTTTTCTTGACTTTATACATGCATGTTATAATCTAATTTGATTAGATTTAGGGTGTATGACACTTAATGGAATATCCCCGCTTAATAAGGTTTTAAAGTAGCTAGTATTTGGAATACTTGTTTCTTGGTCCGTCTTGTCAATACGGTTTATAAATATCTTTTCGTTGACTACATCCGAGACCGTGCCTCTGCTGTGAGGGTGTAGCTGATAGAAATTTATTTATGCCGAATGTATATTAGATACTAGATAAATTCAAGCGAAAGCGGAATCCTGAACGTGCCCTAGCTGTCAGGGTTACGCAAGTAACTTGAGTTTATCATTGACAAGTTTAACCTTAGTACGTCTCCTTGTGGGCTGCCTTCGCAGCGACAACGAGAAACGGCCAGGACCGGAACCTTGGAGTCACTAGTGAGTGATTGACAATTAGTTGTCTACCTGTGAATATACGTAGGCGAGACCGTGCCTCTGCTGTGAGTCGAAATATATTCATGGGGTCCTCTTCCCATTATGGAATTCGATTTAATTATTGAATTCTCGTCTTTCCGTTGGGGATTACGGCATTACGTAAAAATAGTGGGAGGCACTGCTAAGTTTAAAATATTCCAAAACTTAGGCAGTGTATGTTATTATGGAAATTGCCGCTTGTTTGTTTCCTTATTCTATTGTCTATATAGAATTAAACTTTTATTTACTGCACACATATTATGATATGTTATCTGACTACACTCTTGGTTGCAGTCATTCTAGAATAGGTTCTAGATACTACTAAATTAGGATATTATTAGATTAGTCTAGACCATCGGGAACTTTTGTTCTGATTTTCTTCAAAAATCA